>APFE031283258.1:81804-165471 GCA_000404065.3 Pinus taeda | reverse complement strand
ATATATAAAAAATATAAAAAAATGATTTTAATCGCATCGAAAGTTTTAATCGCATCGGGAGCTTTCAAATGACATGTTTTTAAAAACCCGATGGACTCATACCCTTCCGACGCCGATTGCCGATATCGCATCGGGGACTTTGGCATTACACGTTTAAGAACCATACCCTCATTCCCCGATCCAATGAGTCAAGCTGTATGCATTAAGCAAAGGGGCATTAGGCATAACTTTTATAATACTTACATTGGTTTGAAACTCACTCATACGATAAGTGAATAAGTGACGTAGTGTAGGTTAGTATATATTAATATTAGCTTATATATTAATATGTTATATGTAATATATTATATTAATTAAATTAATTAATAATATGTAATATATTATATTAATTAATAATATTTAATATTTAATTAAAATTTAAATATTATTTAGATTAATATTGATTAGTTTTTAATTAGATTAAGTTTGTTTATAAATTGCTAATTAGATATCAGTTAGTTAGATTAATAAATAGGTTATTAATAATTAGTTTAGTTTATAATTAACAATTAATTTATAATTAATTAGAATTCTAATTTAGGATTTAATTTTTAATGAGAATTTTGATTTTTAGCCCAGCGACAGAATTTCCAGATTCATACCAGATTTGATCCATCAACTTTGGAGGCTCATAGATTGAGTTATACTTGGCCAAATGAGGCCCATGACGGCTCATTGGAAAGAGAAAATCAAGGAGAACATTTTGGAAGAGATTTCACCAACCGATTTAATCATTTATTGAGTCAAAAATCAGGCAGAAGATCAGGCTCCGAATTTTGAAAACAAAATCAATTTTCTGAGTCATTTTCTTCATTTTCATTTGCCCAAAGCCTCTTCTAAATGCAAATCCATTGGTCAATGATATTCTTTGCCAGTCAAACCATCCCAGGCATCAAGAGAAACTTTATATTTTATTTTCAATTATTTATTTAAATAGAATTTGATTAGATTTGATTTAGAGGTCAGCAATGCCATGTTGATTTTATTATTGCATTTTAATTTATTTTGATTTCTTTTTGCAGGAAAACAGTGGAAGAAATATGGAGAAAAGGATCTCAGTCAATGAGAAGGCTCCAGCAATTGAAGATCAGAATTTTGAGCAAGTAAAATTGTACTTGGCTGATTTCTCTTCAACAAACTCTCCTCTCCAAAAATTCCTTCACAAATAGTATAAGTAATAGATTGCAAAAGGTAATAGTGGCTGCTCTCCTCTGCAATTTTAGACTTCTGAAAGCACTACTGTAATAGGAATTTAGAGTTGTAGGAGAGAGGAGAGAAAATCTCAGATCTGGGGATTATTGAGGATTTTCCCTTTGTATCTTGAATTATGCATGAAGAACAAAGCTTGCACTATTGTGGCTCTAGTTTTGAAGGCAGACGTTCAAGCAATGTAAAGGGTTGTTGGAGACCAATAACAGAGAAATGGATGCAATAAATTGGTATTTCTAATACTACTGTTTTAAATATCGGTTTTAATTTTATGGTGATATGAATGTGTCATTTTATTCATGTTTGTGCGCTATTGTCAATATGGGTAATTTGTCTCAATCTTGTTATTATGTATCTCTGTTTTTATGGATTAATTTCTCATTTTGGAGTAACTACTTACTCTGAAATTTGTCTTATGAAACTGATTTATTGAATAATAATGTGTTGTGAACTATTTCCACATATCATTATTCAATTATTGGATTTATTGATTTGATAATCAATATCATTTTGTGAACTACTTCTTGAATGTTGTTGGTTTATTATTTCAGTTTTAAGGTCTCAATAGAATGTGTTTTGGTAACCATAATATCAGTTAGGTGAACTACTTCATTAACTTGATATTCATTATAAACAAGATATATTTAAATCCCAATACTTTGATTATCTTGCTCTTAGTTGGGTTAGATCTATATCTGCCTAATTAAGATAGGATTTAGATTAATTTCTTTTGCTTGCATCATAGAATAAATTTGCATTTAGAGTAAAATCTACATTCTTTTAAGTCCTCTCCTCAAAGAGGCAAAATTTTAGTTGTGGCTTGGCTGAACCCAAATCAGCTTAAGGGTCATTCTCTTGCATGATCAGCAAGGAGAAGTGATCTGATATCCCTGTCTATTGGTATGTAAAGATACATCATAAACCAATAGCAATAGGGAGAAGGTAACTGGACCTAGATGAACAGTCGGATCCACCACACCAAACGGAAAAGGAGCTGCTTTTAAGGTCCGGACCGGGTGGTTATCCCCCAATGTTGTTGCAGCGATTTTCGAGGCATCAACAGAACCAAAAGACCCTGAGGAAACTATCATGGCAGAAGAAATACTAGATGGGGAATATTCTCTATTTGGAAGAGGGGGTAGAGGTAGAGGTAGAGGAAATAATGGAGGTGGTGGTAGAGGAAACAATGGAGGAGGTAGAGGTAATAATATGGGAAATAGGGAAGGAGATAACTCATTTGGATTCCCTATAGTCGATGAGGAAACCCATACAACAATGAAAAACATTTCACCATCCGTCCTCCCAAACTTTTATGGGTTGCGAAGTGAGGATCCTGAAACATTTCTATTTGAGTTTGAAGTCTTGTGTCGAACCTATGACTATATGGAAGACTCTTAGAAACTCAAATTGTTTCCTTCAACATTGAAAGGAGCTACTTTGATATGGTTCATGGGATTAGTCACTCAATCTATTAGAACTTGGAATGAAATGAAGAAGACATTTTTGGATAGATATCTGGTTTATTGTATGCCCACTAATCATAAGGATGAGGTATTTAAAATGATGCAAAAAGAAGATGAGAAATTGGAGGATTTACTTGAAAGATTTCAATACAACTTAAAGAGAGCGAAAATGAGTAATTTAGATGAGGAAACGTTGAAAGCCCTTCTATTGAAAGCCATTAGAGATGAATGGATAGATATTTTAAACATGATGGGGAAGGGAGACATTTCTCAACTTCCACTACATGACATAACAGAACTATCTGTCCATCTCTCAAGGGGAAAATCTAAAACTGGAAAAGGGCCTAGAGATCCTTCTCTTATTAGAGCAAACAAATCTACAATTGGATCAGTAAGTAGGGCAGAGATTGGCAATATGCTTGATGAGTTCAAAACTGATATTATAGGGATCCTTAGTGAACAGCTAGACACCCTTAAAATTCAAAACAAGCAGAAAGTAGAAGCTGACGCCTTAGCCATCTTTTGCCCAAAATGTAGAAAGAAACATGCTCTAAGGGAATGCCTTTTGGATGAAAAATTTATAGAAACATGTATGATTTTCTCATAAAGTCATGAGACCAAGGATTGTCCTTCAATTCCTGGGCTCAAAGTTGTCTTTCAGGAAGATCCAAATTCAATAGAATCCCTTTGTTTTGTTTCACGAAGACCTTGGCAAGGGAAACAAAATCAAGGATTTAACAATCCTATGAAATTTCAGCTCCCACCAAATTGGAATTCTTGGCAACAACCTTGGCACCAACCTCAAAATCTGTACCAATCATGGGCACAAGGGGTACAAAATCCATATGGGAGTGTTGAAGCCCCGAAAATCGGGTCTACAACAAGGGGGATACCCGCTCCTTATCCATTTGGTATAGCGGGTCCGACTGGGGATATGGGACCAGTTTCCCAATTTATGAGTGTGTGTGTGTAGAATTTGATGTTTCTGATCTAATGATTCCTAATTAAGATTTTCTAATTCTAACGTTAATCTAGTGCTATGCTATTGTATTCTAATAAGCAGAAAACATCTAAGTCTATACTAACACGGGGTGTAATTCTTCTATTATATGATTTAAAAAGATTTCAAATAACAACTGGTAATAAAGATCATTTAGCTATTATGAGAAAAGAATTCAATAAAGATGAACCACTTCGTATAAAAAGTTAGAGGAAACAGTTGTGAAAAACATATCGCATAATGAGTTATTCATACATAAAGCATCAATAAATAGCTATCATCGTACAAAAGTGCCAAATGATAACTCAGGCATTCACGCATTAATATATAAACAACTAAAACTGAATATCACTTTAACACATAAGCAGAAATGGTTAAGAGATAAAAGTACCATTTATAACTAGTCCTACTCATGAGCTTCAAGCGACAATTATTTATCTCTCCTTGATCTAACATCCACTAAGAGTACAGAAGTGCAACATCAGTAGCAGATATTAAATTCAAACATTAACAAATCTTGTTGCATTCATTCATCAAAACCTCCTTGGAGGGTGCAAAAGTGCATGTTCTGAGGACAAGTTTTTGACAAATTTCTGGACCCTTCTCTAAATGCATGAGAAGGGTTTAAATACTACTAACTAAAACTAAAAATAACTTATTACTAAAATTCAGGATGCAGTTTAAATGACCGTCCTTTTTCTAAGCAAAAATAAAATAAAACTATTTCTAAAATTAAATATAATATCTAACTATTTCTGTATTTGCTCCTTAATATCGCAAGCGTTCAGCATTGCCTGAGAAGAGTCGGTCGACCGACTTCAGCTTATAATTGTGCTGTGAAACGGAATTAGCAAGATCTGGCGCCATCTTTTCGGCAGAATCGATGACGTATTTGGGAATCATCAGCTGACTATGTGACTTTATCATGTATGCCCAATATTATTCCCAATTTAACTTGATTAACCCTGAAATTGGTTCTGCCTTTTCTTTAGTTTTCTGTTTCTAGTGTGGCCTCTTGCAATTTTTTGGGGTTTGCAGATAACTAAGCAATTGGAAGCTTTCCTTTTTGAGCAATTTTCTCAGCGATGCGCGATTAGCGCTAGGCGCTAATCGTGCATCGGAAACTGCCTCTATTTTTTGATTCGAGCTTCCTTGATGCATTTTTCACCTTTTGCACCTTTTGGGGGATATAAAGCTCAAACTTTGTGAAGATAACGATTCCGTAAGCTTTTGAACTGAGTCTTAAACTGTTCATCCCTGTCATCAACACTGTCTGTGTATGTGAGAATTTGGGGCCTTGCTGCTTTCCAATGCGGGAATGAATGAGCTAACTCTATTACTGATGTTTCAGCCGACCTTGATGGGCCTATAATAGCCGCAAATCCCATTACCTTAGGATTCTTTTTCCCAAGCAGATTAGGTGCGCCTTCCCAGATGGAAATTGATTTCCTGTCTTTCTTCCTCATAGTATCCTGCATACTGTCTTGTATAACTCTTTGTTCTTCGTTCCTGCAATTTACAAATGAGGTGAAAGTAATGATAAAATAGTGACAGGAAAGCTTTAAATGCCAAAGATATGCAAAAACACGCCACCTTACGTGAACTAGCTCCTTGATAAACACAAAACCATATTTTATTAACAACTGGCATATAACTCATTAATTATCATTAAAACGCCTGACCAGTTCTTGGTTTATGGAAAAGCTTTTTCTTGAATATTGAGCCAGGAAAATCTGCGATGGAATGACTCTGCGGTTTGCATCGCAGTATCGCAGATCGCAGCATCAGATTATCGCAGGATCGCAAGATCGCATGATCGCTACATCGCAAGATCGTTGTATCGCAAGATCGTTGCATCGCAAGATCGCAATATCATTTAATCGTTATGTATATTTTATGTGTTTTTGCGATATGCGATATGCGATATCGCATATCGGTGATTTTGAGGTTTTCCAACGTGAGTGCTCATTGATGCATGCGATTGATGGAGTTTCGCGGCGCAATCTCGCATTTGTTTCCTATCACTTTTTGCGCGATGCGATATTTCTTAAGGAGTGACTTTACTTCCTTTATCATGAAACTTAATTTTTTTAGATTTTTCAAAGGTACTTTCCTAAGTTCATGATGGTAAGCTTTATCCAAAAGGAAGTATAAGAACTAATTGATTTTTTTTTGAATTTTGACTAAGGGTCCCCACTTATTTAGTATTAGCAATAACACTATATAAAGAGGGGGGTTGTTGGTGGCTACAACAATTGGCGATTCACTTGGAAGAACCAATTATTTCTGTTTTTCTATTAAATTTTCTAAACTTCCAAAACAGAAAATTTTTCAGAAAGTTAAACTTTATTATGGAAAGATAAAGTACATTATGCTCTAACATATCAATGACATTTTGTTTCAACTATTTTTGAATTTGATTATTTCCTTCCTCTAGCTAGTCCTTGTATTTACATCAATCATTACTTTGTCTGTAAAGGTAAAACAAAGTCTTCTCTGTAAACCAGTTTTAAATATGCTCATTTGTCGTAGGTAGAGCCTCTGCTGCCAGCAGGCGTTTATAGCCTCGACAGGGTTACCTATTACCCAGCAATGATCTTGTATCCTACTTAAAGCAACCTACAACTCTCAAAGAAGAATCCATATCCACACTTATTGCTTTGATTTTTTTTTACTTTTAAAGATCAATGTCTTGGTTTGATAGCCAATTTATGACACAGTAATTCACTTGATTTATAACTTTGCTGAACAAGCTGGCTGTGATGAGACCCCTTGCCTTTTGATTGCAACAATCTTGAGTCTTTGCCCTGTTGTGGTATGTAGTATTTGGCAAAGTCAGCAAGTTATAATATCTATGATTATGATAAGCTGGCTCGTGATGAGACCTCTCATTCTTCAAGATGGAGTGTATCCTTGGATTGTTCCTCTGAAAGTTGTGATTTCCTTAGCAGGGAGGAAGTCATTGTTTCCTTAAGATAGCTCTGGACGACAATAGTAGAGTTTTTGGAAATAGCTGTTCTACATAGAATCTTTATTTTGTTATTGATACCTTTCATTGCACTTATATAAAACAATTTCTTCACTAAAGGTTGTTTTCATCAAACTTTATGAAGTTGAAACTAGTATCATATCTAGGTTAGAGTCTTTAACTGTATCTTTCAATAATAAAGATCAATTTTCCAAAAGATTTGCTATTTATACAAGTGAAAATTCAAAATATGAAAGAGAAATGGTATCATATTCGTAAATGCCTAATGTAACCATTCACAACTAGTTTTATTATAAAAAGAAAAACAATTAATCCTACAAAATAGAAGAATAATCTTCTATGGAAAATATTTCTTGAGAATTTGTGCGTTAATAGGCAAAGAGTCTTTTTTACCTGCTAAATCCTGTAACATAAACGTTGATGGACCTATGACTTCTACAATTTGAAAAGGACAAAGCCACATTCTTTGAAATTTTGTATGTTTCCCTTTCTCTTCATGAGCCTTGTCCCATTTTAAAACTAAATTTCCTATCTGAAAATCTTTTCTGGTCATTATGTTTGAATCAGAAAAGGATTTTACTAGTGCTTGATGATGAGCATGGGTTTTCTTAGCCTGTTCTCGTTGTTCTTCCAATTTGATTATTTCCATTTGTCTTATTTGTAGGGAAGAAGTTGGTACTTCATCAATGTATTGAACTAGAGACAAAGAGGGAATTGCTAAATGAGTCGGAAGAACCACTTCTTTCCCATAAACTAAATTAAAGGGAGAAGTGCCGATGGAATCTTTTTGCATTATTCGGTCTACCCATAAAGCATATATTAAAGATTTATGCCAATTTTTATGATTTTGGTCAACTGTTCTTTTGATAATCCTGATTAGGTTTTTATTTGTAGACTCAGCTAACCCATTGCCCTGTGGGTAATAATTGGCCGAAAATTTAAGTTTGAATCCTCTTTTAAGTGCAAATTCAGTCATTGCATTTCCAGAAAAGTATGATGCATTATAAAACATTAAAGCGGAAGGCAATCCAAACCTGGTGATTATAAATTGATCTATGAACTCAATGATATTTTCAGCATTAGCCGTCTTGAGTGGAACTGCTTCTACCCACTTAGTAAAATAATATGTTGTTGTAAGGATATATCTATGCTGCTTAGAAGAGTGAGGAATGATCTCACCTATTACGTCCAATCCCCACTAACTGAAAGGTTGCTCACTGTTAACTGGCTGTAGTGGCAAGGATGGCTTCTTTTGTCTCCCAGCAGTAGTTTGGCAGACTTGACATTTCCTCACGTAACTATGCGAGTCTTTGAATAATGTGGGCCAGTAATAGCCTGCGCGCAAGATTTTATGTGCAGTAGCATCTCCAACATAGTGTCTACCTACTGGCCCATCGTGGAGTTCCTGCAAAACTTTTTCAGCTTCAGATTTCTCAAGACATCTAAGGAGAACAGAATCATAATTTATTCTAAAAAGAATATCATTTATGAGCTAATATTGTTTGGCTTTCAACCTTAGAGCTCTTTTCCTAGTATGGTCGAGGTGTGAAGGAGCATATTCGTTGTTAAGATAATAAATGATATCAGCATATAATGACTCAACATCGTTTAGGCTTACCTCGTACATTTGTACCTCTGCAGATGGATTTTCAGAAATTCGTGACGCTCCAGCCAACATTTTGCAAAAGCCTTGACCTTTTACAATGTTTGCTAGTTTGATTTCTATGTCATATTCTTGTAAGGCAGTAACCCAATTGGCCCTTTTCTCACCCACATCCTTCTGTACTAGAAGATTCCTTACCGCTGGAAACAGTACTATAATTTTAGTATGGGTTTTGAGTAGAAAAGGTCTGAAATATTTGATTGCTTTGAAAACAGCATAAGCCTGTTTCTCCACATCTGAATAATTTAATTTAGCACCCTGTAAATTTGAACTGAAAAAAGCAATTGGGGTTTCCGCCTTTTCTTGATTCGCTTGAGTGAGTATCGCAACATATGACCTATCTGAGGCAAATGTATATAAAACAAAAGGGTCTGAAAAATTTGGAGTTGCTAAAGATGGAGCATTAATAATAGCTTGTTTGATCAGGTTGAATGCTTCATATTCATCTTGGCCCCATTTAAAATTTGAGTTCTTTTTAAACATGACTTGTAAAGGAGACACGATTCTTGAAAAATCTGGAATAAATCTCTTTACAAAGTTGATTTGACCAAGGAAATATTGCATGGCTTTTTTGTTATGAAGTAGGGATATTTCAGAAATTTCTTTGATTCTGTCGGAAGCGATGTGAATTCCAAATTTTGACACTATGAATCCTAGAAGTTTCCCTTCACTTAATGCGAAAAAAGATTTTTTCGGGTTAAGTGAAATTCCATACCTTAAACAACGTTGGAAGATTTGTTTTAAATCTATAAGATGGTTGGTTCGCTTCTTGGAATACACGGTTATATCATCCAAATAAATTACTACAAATTTATTGACTAAACCTTTGAATACGATGTCCATGGCTCTCTGAAATGTGGCACCAGCATTAATCAAACCAAATGGCATCTTTCGATATGCGTATGTGCCCCATTTAGTTATGAATGTGGTTTTTAATTGATCATCAGGTTGTACCAATACTTGATTGTATCCTGAAAATCCATCCAAGAAAGACATTAATTTTAAGCCTGCCACTACCTGCAATATTTGTTCCATAGGTGGTAAAGGAAAATTATCTTTTTGGCAGGCCTTGTTAAGGTTTCGAAAGTCAATGCAAATTCTAATATCTCTGTTTTTCTTTCTAACAGGTAGCATATTGGAAACCCATTTAGAATGTCTGACAAGAAAGATTATTTTGGCCTTCAATAACTTATTGAGTTCAGCCTTTATCTGATTTTCTAAATTGGGATGGATCTTTCTTAATTTTTGTTGGATAGGTTTTTCATTATCGATCATTGGAATAGTATGCTGGATGATGGAAGTGTCGTATGTTTCGAGTTCATCATAGTTCCAAGCAAAAACGCTTTTATATTGTCTCAAAAGAAGAATATACACTGATTTTTCTTCAGGGGCTAGGCCAAGGCCTAGATTAATGTTTTGTGGTTTGGCATCGGTTCCTAAGTTTACTAATTCGTAATTCAAATTTGAACTTTGGAGTTTTGAATTGGTAGACCTTTTAAACCGATCTTTCAAATCATATAGGTCTTCTAACTTGACCACTGACTTAGGTATAGTATTGTTAGTGCTATCTTGTTGCAATTGTCGATCATGTTGGTCTCCATCAATTATTTGATTGGAGTAGGATCCTTCAGATGTGAGGAAATTCACGATATCAGGATCGTCGTTGAATATTCTCCAATTTGTGATGTTATCAGGAATAGAAGGTCTAAAGATTAATTCTATTGAGAATTTATCTGGACTAAAATCTTCTGAAGGAATGAGCATAGAAGCTACGTTGGCTAAAAGGTCCGCACTTCCATTTTGGATTCTGGGAATTGATGAAATATTAAATTCTATAAAATGCTCAGTCAGATCTTGAACTAAAGATTGATAATGTTTTAAATGACCTGATAAAGTGTATAGTATTACGTACCTATTTGACTACAATTTCAGAGTCTCCGAAAACTTGGAGGTACTTGACGTCTAACCCGATTGCTTTGTACAATCCTTGGACTAAAGCCTCATATTCTGTTGTATTGTTAGTGCAACCAAATTCGAGTTTGCACGTTAACATAATTTTATCTCCTTCTGGACTAATTAGCACACATCCTGCTCCTGCTCCTTCGTTAGATTTAGAACCATCAAAAAATAATTTCCAAAACAAATATTTATTTACAGGACTATCTAAAAAATTGATACATTTTGAACTATCTGTTTGAGAAATTTTTTTGACTTGGGATAAAACAGAATGTTCAAAATAAGGTGACGTATGAGCATTAAAATTGCCGAGGAAAGAATCCATTGAGTAATTGCCAATAATGGTTCATTTCCCCCCTCTAATTCCGTTACTATGTATTTCTGATGTAGTTCTCATTCAACTTTTATTTGATTTGGTTTACCGTTGTAAGGTAGCCACATGTGCGACCAGTTAGTTGCGAAGTATCCATGAAGTTTTCCTAACCAATCCCTGCTGAGAATTAAGCCATAAAATTCTGGAATATCAGCAACTAAAATGTCAATAACTTGACATACCTTTGGGTTGGATGACAACCTTATGGTTACTTGATTTAGTTCGCCAATCACTTCGACTTGCGACCGATCTAGCTGAACTATGCGCACAACGGATTTCTGTGGTTGAACGTTTAACTTAGTACATATGGACTTTGGTAAAATATTCGATGAAGCTCCAAAATCCACTAAGAAATTATTTACATTTTTATTGAAAATTTCATAAGGAGAAACGGGGAAGTATGAGATCTCGATCTTCCTCCAATTAAAGTGATGTCAGTTGGATCAATCTTGTTGGTCGCATTAGTTGGAGGTCTTCCCATGTTATGGGAAGCTTGAGAAAGTACAGCGGTCGGAAAAGGTGCGACTGGAACAACACGTAATTCTTTCAACATTATCTTTTGTTGGCGCTTTAACTTGCTCAATTCGTAAAGAGTGATATTGGCCCTAGTCTTTTTCATGTCTTCTATAATATTGTACTCCATTTCATCCAAAACGATTAGTGTTTTAGATGGAGTTGATGAATCTATTTGGACTGGGCTGGTTTGAGTCACTTTAGATGTCGTTTTCTTTGTTGTGACTTTATCCTTTGTTGCAGAGCTTGCGCTCTTTGGCTTGGGGATAGTTTGGGGAGGATCAAGCTGATTTCTACTGCGTGTGCTAACTAGGAATACTTCTTGATCTTCTTCTTGTGGGAGGATGAAATCCAACATTCCTTGTAATTCTACAACTTCTTCTTCATCGGTTTGCCCTTTAGTGGCAATTTCCTCTTCGTCTTCTTCGGATTCAGCACTTGAAATAGCATTGGGAGGCTTTGAATCTGTTGAAGGGCTTCTTTTAAAAGCTCTATAGGGATTTTTTGAAGAAGTTTCTGCTACTTGTTTTTTGATGTCGACCATTTCATTGGACATGGTCTTCAGAAATTTTTGCAATCCTTCCAAATCGAAAGGATCTTTCGCTTGTTTCTTCTTGGAATCTTCTTTGAAGGTGACTTTCTTTGATTTCCATTCCTCTATCGCGGATTTCTTCTCTAGGTCTATTATGCGTTTCTTTACTGCTATTGCTTCTTTCATGTTTTCGGCTAAAGTTGTTTTATTAGCCATGTCCACAAAGATTGCTATGTTTGATGGTAAAGCAGTGATATACCATTCACTTCGCACTTCTTCGCTAGGCTGAGAAGCAGTAGGAATTTTGTTTAAGATTTTATTGAACCGTAAACTGAAATCTTTAATAGGTTCCTTTGATTCATCCCTAAGGTTGGATAGGTCATTGATTAGCATTGCAGTAGACCTGTCATCACCAAAATTGGTCAGGAATTGTTCTTGGAAGATGTCCCAATTAGTGATAGATCTAGAGGGTAATGAGAAATACCATGATCCGGTTTTTCCCTGCAGAGTATAAGGAAAAAGTAGAACAACAACATCTTCATTGGTCACCCCATTGAGATTAATGGATAGCATAAAGTTGTTTATATGCTCTTCTGCTAACATGCCTGCCTTAGGATTAAACTTAGGCAGCCATTTCTCAGGATGGGCCGATATTTGACTCAAGGGTGTAGGCATTAAGACTGCCCCAGGGTTGTTCCATGGAGATTGGATCATCGCTGATCTACTAACAGAGGAAAGTGCAGAAGATGATCCCTGTGGTTGGGAAGATGAGGGTATTATGATTGCAGATGATTTAGGAGGAGTTGTGAGGGTTCCAGTGGGTGGATGAATGATGATCTGAAGTGGAGAAGTGGATGGTTGACTTCGCGGTGGAGAGGCTGAGATGGATGATGATGATGAAAGAGTCTCACTATCGGACTCTTTAGGTGATTTCCTTGCTCTTTTTCTTTTGGGTAGAGGTAATTCGGTTGGTTGAACGCCAAAATTTTCACTCTTTAATCTGGTAAGGGGATGAGCAGGGTTATATTGCGAGGTCACGCTGCCTTGAGATTTATCATATCTTTGAGGAGAAATAGAAAATCGCTGAAGTTTGTGAATCAGAGACTCGACTTTAGGAGGTTCAATAGTAGATTGTTCTGAAATGTCAGGATTTGTAGCAGCGGTTGATGCTCCAGCTACTTCCAACTCTGGGTTTAAGTGTAATGAAGAAGTCGGGGGAGATGGGAGGGCGATTAATTCTCAGAACGATACTTAGATTTAGATTTACTTGCCATTCATACTTCAGGCCCTCCTTCTAGCGCCAAATATGTTGAAGCCCCGAAAATCGGGTCTACAACAAGGGGGATACCCGCCCGGTCCGGACCTTGGTTGGCAGCTCCTTATCCGTTTAGTATAGCGGGTCCGACTGGGGATATGGGACCAGTTTCCCAATTTATGAGTGTGTGTGTGTAGAATTGATGTTTCTGATCTAATGATTCCTAATTAAGATGTTCTAATTCTAACTTTAATCTAGTGCTATGCTATTGTATTCTAATAAGCAGAAAACATCTAAGTCTATACTAACCCGGGGTGTAATTCTTCTATTATGCGATCTAAAAAGATTTCAAATAACAACTTGTAATAAAGATCATTCAGCTATTATGAGAAAAGAATTCAATAAAGATGAACCACTTTGTATAAAAAGTTAGAGGAAACAGTTGTGAAAAACATATCGCATAATGAGTTATTCATACATTAAGCATCAATAAATAGCTATCATCGTACAAAAGTGCAAAATGATAACTCAGGCATTCACGCATTAATATATAAACAACTAAAACTGAATATCACTTTAACACATAAGCATAAATGGTTAAGAGATAAAGTTACCATTTATAACTAGTCCTACTCATGAGCTTCAAGCGACAATGATTTATCTCTCCTTGATCTAACATCCACTAAGAGTACAAAAGTGCAACATCAGTAGCAAATATTAAATTCAAACATTAACAAATCCTGTTCCATTCATTCATCAAAACCTCCTCGGAGGGTGCAAAAGTGCATGTTCTGAGGACAAGTTTTTGACAAATTTCTGGACCCTTCTCTAAATGAATGAGAAGGGTTTAAATACTACTAACTAAAACTAAAAATAACTTATTACAAAAATTCAGGATGTAGTTTAAATGACCGTCCTTTTTCTAAGCAAAAATAAAATAAAACTATTTCTAAAATTAAATATAACATCTAACTATTTCTGTATTTGCTCCTTAATATCGCAAGCATTCAACATTTCCTGAGAAGAGTCGGTCGACCGACTTCAACTTATAATTGTGCTGTGAAATGGAATTAGCAAGATCTGGCGCCATCTTTTCGGCAAAATCGATGACGTATTTGGGAATCATCCGCTGACTATGTGACTTTATCATGTATGCCCAGTATTATTCCCAATTTAACTTGATTAACCCTGAAATTGATTCTGCTATTCTTTCTTTAGCTGTCTGTTTCTAGCGTGGCCTCTTGCAATTTTTTGGGGTTTGCAGATAACTGGGCAATTGGAAGCTTTCCTTTTTGAGCAATTTTCTCAGTGATGCGCGATTAGTGCTAGGCGCTAACCGCGCATCGAAAACTGCCTTTGTTTCTTGATTCGAGCTTCCTTGATGCGTTTTTCGCCTTTTGCGCCTTTTTGGGGGATATAAAGCTCAAACTTTGTGAAGATAACAATTCCGTAAGCTTTTGACCCGAGTCTTAAACTGTTCATCTCTGTCATCAACACTGTCTTTGTATGTGAGAATTTTGGGCCTTGTTGCTTTCCAATGCAGGAATGAATGAGCTAACTCTGTTACTGATGTTTCAACCGACCTTGATGGGCCTGTAGTAGCTGCAAATCCCATTACCTTAGGATTCTTTTTCCCAAGTAGAATAGGTGCGCCTTCCCAGATGGAAATTGGATTCCTGCCTTTCTTCCTCATAGTATCATGCATATTGTCTTGTATAACCCTTTGTTCTCCGTTCCTGCAGTTTACAAATGAGGTGAAAGTAATGATAAAATAATGACAGGAAAGCTTTAAATGCCAAAGATATGCAAAAACACGCCACCTTACGTGAACTGGCTCCTTGATAAACACAAAACCATATTTTATTAACAACTGGCATATAACTCATTAATTATCATTAAAACGCATGACCAGTTCTTGGTTTATGGAAAATATTTTTCTTGAATATTGAGCCAGGAAAATCTGTGATGGAATGATTCTGTGGTTTGCATCGCAGTATCGCAGATCGCAGCATCGGATTATCGCAGGATCGCAAGATCGCATGATCGCTGCATCACAAGATCGTTGTATCGCAAGATCGCTGCATCGCAAGATCGCAATATCATTTAATTGTTATGTATATTTTATGTGTTTTTGCGATATGCGATATGCGATATTGCATATCGGCGATTTTGAGGTTTTCCAACGTGAGTGCTCATTGATGCATGCGATGCGATGGAGTTTCGCGTTGCAATCTCGCATTTTTTTTAGCTCATAAGAAGGCATCCTATAATTTTTTGCGCAATGCGATATTTCTTAAGGAGTGAATTTACTTCCTTTATAATTAAACTTAAGCTTTTTAGATTTTTCAAAGGTACTTTCCTAAGTTCATGATGGTAAGCTTTATTCAAAAGGAAATATAAGCACTAATTGATTTTTTAAAATTTTTTGACTAAGGGTCCCCACTTATTTAGTATTAGCAATAACACTATATATAGAGGGGGGTTGTTGGTGGCCACAACAGGGAGATTTGCTCAATTTTATCAATATCCTCCATCTTTTCAAAATAAAAAATCCACAACTTCCAAATCAAAACCCACAACTTTCATTGCCATTTCCACAACAACAACCTTCTCAACAAAATCCAAATTCTCAACTCTTGCTTCCATTTCAACAAAAGCCAAATCAACTACCAGCCCAGCCATTACCAAATCCCAAAAACAAAAATCCTCAGAATTCTTACATGGTAGAAGGACAACAATTTCCTACCTATATGATTGTTCCTCTTAATGATGTTCAACTCAGATCTGGTAGAGTTTTAGAAAAGGAAAAACCTTCTATAGATGTTCAAGAGCAAGATGCCTATGATGAGGATTTTCTTAAAGTCAATAAAGGTTCTGAGGAAGCATCCCTTCAAAACCCAATCATTCAAAAATAAAAACAAAAAGAGTCAACCCCCACAACTCCTATAGTTGAGCAACCTACATCTTCATCCACACCTCCTTTCCCTGAAAGATTATAGATTGACAAAGGGGTGGAAAAACAAATCTTGTTGCCTGACTATGATTTCCTAGATGAATTAAAGAATGTATGTATCAAGATTCCCTTGCTACAAGCCATTAGAGAGATTCCTATTCTAGCAAAAACAATAAAGGAGTTGAGTTTCAAAAGACGAGGTAGGAAACCAAGAGATACAAAAAGAATCCACCTGGTAGGAAAAATTGCAGATATCATGATGGGAAAGATTACCATGTAGAAATATGTGGACCCAGGTAGTCCAATTGTCAAGACACACATAAATGGGATAGAAATTCCAAATACTTTGATTGACTTAGGGGCTGCTATAAACATTATGAGTAGATAGACTATGGAACAGCTTAAACTTCCTAATCTTCTTTTTACACCCACCTTACTGCAACTTGCATAGAGATCAATAATCAAACTAGATAAGATATTTCAGCCTCCTTAGATTCTTCAGAATATCCAGTAGATTTCATGATTTTGACTCCCAAGAGTAATCTAGGAGGGCACCCACTCATCTTAGGAAGACCTTGGCTAGCCACAGCTGATGCTTTCATTAGTTGGAGATCTGGGGATATGTACATTTCTGATGGTAGTTCAACAAAGAAATTCAATTTGTATCCTCCATTAAAAGCAATTACAAAAGTAGGAGACAATTAATGGGTCAATGATGAAGATATTATACAACCTATCTTTACTATCTCTGAAGTTAGTGAAGATAGTCAAATTTTGAACACATTAGAAAATTTTGAAGCATCTTCAGAATATGACCACACACAATTTCAGTTAGATTCTGATATTGAATATTTGTCATCAAGGCAAATATCTCTTTACTCTATGGAAGAGTTTGGTATTTCTACAGTTGAAATTTTTCCAGGTAAAACATTAAATATCAACAAAAATTTGGAAAAGTTACAACATGAAGAGCTAACCAGAATCTTGCAAAAACATTCTGCTGCATTTGCATGGGAGTATATTGATATGAAAGGTATTGACTTTAAGACTTGCATCTATCATATCTATATCGAGGAAAACAGTAGACCAATCAGACAACCTCAGAGAAGGATGAATCCAAATCTTAGGGAGATTGTGAAAGAAGAGCTCCAAAAGCTACTCAATGTAAACTTCATTTACCCAATTTTAGATAGCCGATGGGTTTCTCCCTTGGTTATAGTACCAAAAAAGAATGGTAAATGGAGGGTGTACATTGATTATAGGGAATTGAGCAAAGCAACTTTGAAGGATCACTTTCCTTTGACCTTTATCGATCAAGTATTAGATACATTAGTAGGCAAAAAGTACTTTTCATTTCTGGATGGTTTTAGTGGTTATAATCAAATTCGGGTAGCACCTGAGGATCAGGATAAGTCCACATTTACTTGTCCATGGGGAAATTTTGCTTATCGAGTGCTTCCTTTTGGATTATGTAATGCACCCACAACATTCCAAAGAGTAGTACTACGAATTTTTTCTGATCTAATCCATGATTGTGTAGAGGTATATATGGATGACTTTACAATTTATGGTAATTCATTTGAAGAGGCATTAGAAAATTTGGAAAAAGTCCTTATAAGATGTAAAGAAACAAACCTTTCATTAAGCCATGAAAAATGATTTATGATGTTTACTGAAGGTATTTTTTTAGGACATCATATTTTAGGGGATGGGATTAAAGTTGATAGATCAAAAGTTGAAGTCATCTCCAAGTTACCTATTCCAAATTATCAAAAAGATGTCAAACGTTTTCTGGGATTTACTGGATATTAAGATTTATAGAAAACTTCACCAAAATAGCATCTCCACTCTTTAAACTACTTACAAAAGACTGTGAATTCAAATGAAGTCCCGATTTCCAATCATAATTTGAAGCTTTGAAAACAAGAATATCTGAAGCGCCTATCTTGAGAGGACCAAATTGGAAACTTCCTTTCCATATTTCTACAGATGCTTCAGATACAGCTCTAGGGGCTGTGTTGGGACAAAAAGATTTAGTTCCTTATGCCATTTACTATACCAATAAAAATTTAACTCCCACTGAGTTGTATTATACTGTGACTGAAAACGAGTTCTTAGTTGTTGTTCATGCAATAAATAAGTTCAGACATTATATAACAGGCTATGAAATCTTTATTCATACTGATCATTCTGCAATTAGATATCTAATGAACAAACCCATTACTAATGGCAGAGTTACAAGGTGGCTCCTACTTTTACAGGAATTCAATATCATTGTGTTAGATAGACCAGGGAAACAAAACACAGTAGCTGATTTCTTGTCTAGGATTCAAAATACTAAAGAAGATTCTCCTGTAGAGGACAAGTTTCTTGATGAATATTTATTTGCAGTAGCTACTAAGAATCCTTAGTATGTAGATATAGCTAACTATTTGGTTATAGGTAAACTACCTCTGCATTTATTTCCTAGTGAAAGAAGAAAGATTATTCAGGAGAGTTCAAAATATTCATGGATTTCTAACGAATTGTTTAAAACAAGGCCAGATCCTGTGATCAGAAGATGTGTCAGGGAAGATGAAATGCCTGATATTCTCAAAGAATGTCATGATGAACCGTGCGGTGGACACTTTGCTGATAAAAGGACAGCCTATAAAATCCTTTCTTTAGGATATTATTGGCTGTCCCTCTTCAAAGATGCAAAACAATATGTCAAAAGGTGTTACAACTGCCAAAGAGTAGGGAAACCTACCCTCTCAAATGAGATGCCATTACAACCACAGGTACTCATTGAACCCTTTGAAAAATGGGCTTTAGACTTTATTGGACCTATTAATCAACCATCTAAATAGAAAAGGTATATATTAGAATGTAATGATTATGTCACTAAATGGGTAGAAGCCAAAGCATTATTTTCTGTCACTGAGCATTCAGTTGTTAGTTTTCTTTATGGGGATATTTTTACTCAATTTGGTGTTCCAAGAGAAATTGTGACAGATCAGGGAGGTCAATTCACATCCAAACTGGTGGAGAAGTTGATGGAAAAGTACAAGGTCAAACACAAAAAATCTACTCCTTACCATCCACAAGCAAATGGTCAAGTAGAGTCCATGAACAAAGTAATTGAAGGCATCATTACCAAGACTGTTCATCTACACAGAAGAGATTAGGCAGAAAGTCTTCCTGAAGCCTTCTGGGCCTATAGAACTACATGGAGGAACACGACAGGACATTCTCCCTATGAACTCATTTATGTGAAAGAAGTTCTGCTCTCCGTTGAGTTCCAAGTTAGGACCTTCAAGATGGCAGTTCAATTGGGAATGGATCTATCAGAAGCTCAAAAGCATAGAATGGAGCAGTTGAATGAACTAGATGAGATCAGAAAGGAAGCAATCCTAAGAACTGATCTAGTTCAATATCAAAGAGCTAAGTGGCATGACAAGTACATGAAGGAGAAAAAGTTTCAAGAAGGAGATTGGGCATTGCTATTTGTTCAAAGATTTCAAAGGTAAATTTCAGACTCAGTGGCTTATGCCATATGAGATTGACAAAGTTTTTAGCAATGGAGCAGTAAGAATCAAAACCATTGATGAATATAAAACTCCTCTCATTGTGAATGGTCACAGATTGAAGATCTATCATAAGCCACTCTCAAAGGAGGAATTTGTCAAAATCTTTCAAGATAATTCTACAATAAGGCTGGTGAAGAAGAATCCTTCTTCTCCACCAACCTAGTCTTTGTTCTTTTCATTATTTCTTATGAAAAAAATTTGTATAAGCCTGAAAACCAATCACTAATTGGCAGTCTTATACAGAAAATATAGGGCGAAAATCAAAAACTTCTAACGCCCTATATTTTCCAAAAAAAAAATCCCTCTCATTTCATTCATAGTTGTTCCATTTCATGTCATTTCACTTCACTTCATTTCATTCGATTTCACCATCACATTTCGCCAATAAAAGTCCTTTCATGTCCAGTTTTCATATATCATTTATTTCCATCCATCTCCATTCACTCCACCAAGTCATATGTTCACTATGTCAGTTTCCGCAACTGATTGTTGATTCCGCAGCTAATACTCTGTTACTCTGCAGTGATAGTCAGATGTAACCAAATAATGATGAAAACTAGATGCAGGTATGGAAGAGGAAGATATTTTGAAGATGTTAGCACCTAAAGCACCAACAAGAAGCAGCCAATCAAAGGTCAGCGAACGGAAGTGGTAAGATTCCAAGGTATGAGCAAAATTAATTTCAAATAGCATTTTAAAACACATAATCTGTATAGTTGTGAAACCACGCGCTCCATTATGTGTAATGATTCGAATTGATAGCTTCCATAACTCCTCCATGACCTTTTGCATAATTCCACCACGAACTCCGCATCAATTTCCAATGGCCTCATGATCTGCTTCTGAATCTAACTCGTACTTAATTGTACATTCGCATTCCACCTGTTGAATTGGTTAATTATGAAGACGTAATCCTATTTGACCACTTCTCTCCTCCGCCGCATAACTCCGCAGTCATTTATGAATTCGCTAACATCCACTCTGTATCCTTTTAATTCAAAATTCTGCCAAGACTCACTCTATTTCCATACCCGCCCATTGAGTTTACGATTGGCAGTATTGGTCTATTTATACAAGCCTCCGCTCCGTGAAATCATTATCATTACATACTCTATATTCTTTCCGTTTTGTAACTATTGATCCTCCTCCATCTTCCGCTCACACAACCGTTCCACCTCCCTCAATCCATCACTTACATTCCATCACTTACAGAGGTATTTTCAAAGCAGGAGAAAGGAATGGGCCTTCTGGTAAGAACAGAGCCAGACGGGCCTAAATTCATGCAGGGTTATCCACAGTTAAAAAGCACATTAAGGAAAGCACGATGGCTGCAATTTATCTATAAATTCAGAGGTCACAATAAAGAAGTCACGAAGACATTTACAAGGTCTTTTAACGGCATGGAAGTTGAGGTTGGAGATCTCAAATTTTCAGTCACAGAGGCATCCATTGCAGCAGCAACGGAGCTCCCACAGGAGGGAGACCGGTGGTTCAAAAACAAAGAATTTGATGAGAGGGCCTGGAGGATTATTTTTCGTAACCCAGGTATGGATATAACTATTTTCAAACGTGGAATCCCTGTTTTTGCTCTAGAGGAAAAGTGGACTAGCTTATTATTGATAATTCGGAAGTTTATTACATGTGAATGAAGGTTTGGGTCCATGTACATGTACCACATCAAGTTACTAATGAATTTTCTGGAAAATCAAACTATCAATTTTCCTTATTTCCTGTTGAGTAGCCTGAAAAAGATGTCCACAACTGTACAAAAGAACCTGGATGACGTAGAGCCTCACCTTTACCATCACGGCCTTGTTAAAATTCTGATTGAAAAAAAAATGAAAGAAAGAAAGGACACATGGGAACAGTGCTTGATTAGAAACTTCTTTCAGGACCCACCTGAAGTAGCTCAGCAAGGAAAAGTAGGAGAAGAAAAACAAGTGTGAACATTCAGGATACTCCTACTAGCATAGCTAAAGAAACTAGTAAGGAAGAAAAGTTGTCTGAAACTTTGACTGAGGTTAGGAAGTAAGTGAAACTAAAGGGGAAAAGAAATGTTGAAGATGTCTATCAAACCCTAGAACCTTCCTCAGGAGAGGATCATATACTTTCTGAAAGACTAATCCACCTTAAAGAACAATCAGCTAAAGCAAAGGAAAAAGGGAAAGAAAAACAGAGTGTGGAAAAAGGAGACACCAACTCACAGAATCTAAGGAGGAGCTCCAGACTTAAAGGTAAATTGAATAAAGTGCAAACTAAAGGGGCCCACTTCATAGAATTAGGAGGAGAAACACCAGAACAATCACCAGCAATCCCTCCTAACCATAGCCCACAACATTCTCCTTTTTCTCAACCAGATTTTGAGATCAGTCCAAGAAAGGCTACACCTGAAATAGATCCAACTCAGCAAGAAATGTATGATTTTATTGAATCATTGGAGAAAACTACAACAGACCAAGGCACTTCATCTACTCAACCTAATACAGCCCAGGAAGTTTTAATCCAATCACTAAAATAGGAAGTTTTTGAACTAGAAGTCCTGAAGAGACACATCAAAAGGGAAAATGAAACATTGAAAGAACAGAGCGGGTTGGATAAAATTATCCATGACAACACCATGTTGCATCTTGGATTGTGGCACAAGAAAAATAGGAAATTGAAGGAAAAGAACAAGAGGTTGAGCAGAGCCCTTATCAACCTCAAATACAGGTGCCTAATGAGAAAGCCCAGGATGACAGTGATACCAAGGAAGAAGAAAAGAAGGCTAGATGTATTAGCAGAGGTATCAGAACAAATGAATGGAAGGGAGGATGGTCACAATTTTGGTTGCATGAGGACATGCAACACCTTCACAATGGGGGTATGTTGAGCCCTAAAACTACCTCTCTTCTACATGCTTTCTTAGACCTTTTTCCCACAGCAGCGTCTCATAAGCTATCAAAGATCATTACATATTGATTCTAGGAGTGCATTTAAGTGGTTTTCTAACTATATTTTTGTGTTTTCTATTTGACTTAGATTTTGTTCATCAGCTACGGAACGCAGCCACTTTCCATAGCTGACTCGCAATTCCGCAACTATTTTTATTGATCTATAGGTTACAGGTGTTGGAAAGTAAAACGAGGCACATGGGCAGTTCAGGAATGATCTGGACATGGACAAGGTCCTATCTGTTCAGTCGAATTCGTAAAGGAAAGCCTTGGTCAAAGGACAGTCAAACAAGGAGTCCTATAGCAAATAGGTCTCTGTTTTCAGCACATGAAAGGTCCAAGACCATTCTAGATCCGTGGATCCCTCTTGACAGTTGCAGACCATCTCCACGACGCAAATCCAACATCCACCTTTTTTATATTGAATGATCATGGAAACCAAGACGCTAAGCTCACGGGTTTTGTCTTTTTACGTGTCCTCTGCTGAAGATTCCTCACAGAGAAACAATTATACAATTTCCTCTATAAATAATGCGTTTGTTGTTAATCGTTATGCTGTTGCTATAGTGTTAGCCCTGCTGTTGTAACAAGAAGACATTTCCTCTATTTTGCAATATAAAACTCTATTTTTATGACTATGTAAGCGTAATTTTGGGTTGACAACATATTAACCAAGGTCGTGCAGAGGGCCCCTGCTGTCTGAGGTTTTGTTTTTCATTTCTGTAAAGTTTTCATGCATCATTTTCTTATTTCCATTGCATATATTTCATAGCTTGTTTAATTGTATATGTTTCATAATTCATTTATGGTGTTAATCTTTCATTCATGTACATGATTTTCCAGCATTGCATACTTTTGCTAACACCGATTAGTGTGTTTCAGGATAGGTCGTGCTCGAGCTTTTTCATATAATTTTTGCATCAAATAGTGACATGAAATTGGCCTCTCTGTTGAACTTTGTTTTTAAGCTTTTCAATTTCAGTTATGTTTTGATTTCAGTCTTATTTATTTGTTGTTGTTAGCTAGTTTAGAGATCAAATTCTTCATGTTATTTGACATTATCTCCGGAGCCATGGCTTAACGTCGAAAAGCTACTTGGTGAGCTATCGGATTATAAGTGAAGTGATTTGATTTTACTTTCATTCTGCAAGTAGGTAGTTTAGATATCAAATTCTTCATGTTATTTCACGTTATCTCCGGAGCCATGGCTTAACCTTGAAAAGCTACTTGGTGAGCTATCGGATTATAAGTGAAGTGGTTTGATTTTACTTTCATTCTGCAAGTAGGTAGTTTAGATATCAAGTTCTTCATGTTATTTGACGTTATCTCCTGAGCCATGGCTTAACCTCAAAAAGCTACTTGGTGAGCTATCGGATTATAAGTGAAGTGATTTGATTTTACTTTCATTAATCTACAAGTAGGTAATTCAAATATCAATTATTCATGTATGCTACCTTGTAGCTTGTACAGAGTTCCAATCCGAACTCCCTGCATCAATACCAGTGCTCCCCGAACCATCTTGCAAGTATCCTTCTCGAACACTGTTTTTACACCTGCATCATCCAGCTTGCTAACAGAAATCATATTTCTGGCTAATGCAAGAATATGCAGAACACCTGGAAGTGTTCTAACCCTTTCACCTTGTCGCTTCAACTTTACTTTTCCACGACCAATGATTCTAGCCTTCCTATCATCTCCCAAGAATACATCACCACCATCATATTTCTCATACTCATAGAACCACTCTCTATGAGGAGTGAAGTGAAAGGATGCACCTGAGTCAATCAACCATGCCTCATGATCTACATGTGTACTTGAAGAAGCCAAGTACACGTCCTCACCTTCATCTAAGGTTTTTTTCGCCTCTGCAGAAGGAGCATCATCAGATCCCTTTCCTTTGTCAGGAGCTTTAGATTTACAATCTCTTTTGTAGTGCCCTTACTTTCCGCATTTCCATCACACCACTTTTACAAGTTTTCCTGGAGATTTGAATCTCCCTCTAGATTTAAATCTCCCACTTGATGACTTATTTTTGTTTCTGTTTTGGGTCCGCCCTCCTACAGACAAGGCATCACCATTTTGGCTCTCCATATTTTTCCATCTCATCTCTTCCGTCAGCAAGGATGAGACTATTTCATCAAAATTTAAGGCAGTTTCATTGCTACCTATTACAATAACCAGACTATCCCATGAATCTGGTAGAGAACACAACAAACTGATGCACTTATCTTCATCTGAAATTTTTAATATCAACAGATGCTAACTGACTTACCATAGTATTAAATGTGTTTAGATGCTCTGTCATCGAGTCTCCATCTTTCATCCTCAGGCTATACAACTTTTTCTGCAGGAATAGTTTATTCACCAGAGACTTAGATTGGTACAAAGTCCCTAACTTATCCCACAAATCCTTTGTCATAGCTTCCTTTGATACATTCAACAATACTGAATCTAAGACACACAATCGTATTGTGCTCTTTGCCTTCCGATCCAACTTCTTCCATTCTTCATCAGACACTCTCGTTGGTTTAGTACCCGGATCTACCACGATCCATTTATCTTTATCCACCAACAAATCCTCCATCTTAAGTTTCCACAACTCAAAACTCTGACCATTAAATTTCTCGATCTCTTTCTTTCCACTGCTCGCCATCTTCTTTCACCACCAGAATCGATCTCGCAGATCTCCCACTGAACAGGGTCTACCACAGGCCCGAGCTAAGCCCCTCAGGAATAAAGGTGTCCCCGTGAAGCCAAAACAGATCTGATACCAAATGTAGGTTTTAACCCTATATAGAAATTACCTGAATATGAATTCTAAAACACAGAAAATAAACAATGTGAGAGCATAACACATAAAACACATATACACAGAGATTTTTCCCCTAGATCCCAAAACCAGGACTACTAGCTTGATTTTTCATTATATTCCTTTCAATGTTATAATACATATTTATACATTTCGAAACATCCAATGCCATGGAACGAAAAACCATTGCGTCCAAAAAACATATGCGAAAATCATGCACAAAACCATAGGTGGGTTCGCCCAACCTAACATAGGTTCCAAAACCAAAAATTTTTGAGGCGCTGCCCCAAACCCCATAAAGTGGGGTTATGGGTACGCCGCTCCGTGTAGCGCGCTCCTTTCGCAGGGTCTAATGGTACCACTACGTATAGTGACTTTTTTTCAAAAATCATTTTGTGCTTCTTCACATTTATGACTCCGTTCATATCAATGGCCCAATCTATTCCCAATAGCGTGGGATAGGGATTGATGTCTTCTATAATCTCTATCACTTCGAAATCTACAAGCATGCTCGCACCTTCGATGTCTACAGTGATTCCTTGCAATCTTCCCAGTGGTAGGATCTTCTGTTGGTTTGCCATTCGCAATTGAATAGGGGACCATCGCAACAGAGGCCTACCCATATGTTCCCATGTTTTCTTTGGCAAAACGTTTGCATCCAAGCCTAGATCCCGAATTACTTGATCCATTTCATATTCCTCGATTTGCGCAGTCAATCTCATTTCCATTCATGTTCACAATGCATGCTTTCCAAGTTTCCGGACTACAGGCAGTTTTCCCGGCCCAACGCACCTAGTGACATGCTCCTGCAGCCCTTTCACAGCTTTTTTATCACGCAACAGTTTCATACATGTCTCCAAAAATGTAGTGAGCATTGAAGGATCCATCTCTGGCTCTAGTTGATTCTTACTACCTGAAGTGGAGGTCTCTGTGAAGCTCTTCCTAGCTTCCATGAATGTCTCTTTTTCATGCTGCAAATCAAATTTAGGTTCCTTTGTAGGAGCCTTGCGAACCCACACACTTTCTTCAGGTTGCTTACCTTTGTCATCTCCTGTCGTGATACCACTTCAGAGCACTTTGTTTACCTTCGGGTCCTCTTCGCACGGCTCAGACCTCATCATTTGGAAATTCTGAGTCGGGGGAGGTTGGAGTGTCCCTTTATCGCGTAGCCTCACTATCAGTGTAGGGCAGTCCTCCGTCTCATGACCAAATTGAGTACAATATAAACATGATGCTTTCGTAGGATTTGTACAATCACGGGCATAATTCCCTGGCCCTCCGCAGTTGTAACAAATCAGCTGTCCGTGACCCCTTCTTGGTCCCATTCCTCGTACGCGCCCATGAAATCCAGTGCGCGTCATCTTTGCATTTGGATCGAGGGCTCGTGTTTCGGTCTACACTCTATAGGCAGGGGTTCGATCCATCGTCAGCTCATAACTTCTATAGGTGTGCTCATCATGGCCTACCGATTTGTAGAAATTACAGAATAATTGTTGGGACGTTTGCATATACTTCTGTATTAGGTGACAGTTATCTGTAGTGTGTTTTCCTCCTATCTAACAAATCACGCACCATAATGCGGGCACCCCGCTCGATCCTGCTTGCGCCTTTGGTCTTAAGGGCATCACCCTCCTCCCGCTAAGTAATTTGCGAAAACTGGACAACGGTCCTTTTCATGCCCCTAGCCTTTGCATTTTATGCACCATACCTCCTCGCACGCTTCCAGGCGAGTTATCCTATCTTGTTTCAAACTCTGCATTTCCAGACACAAACTTTGAAGTTGTGCATGGATTTTTTGACCTCCCAGGCTAGGATCTTGTATTGGAGTCTCATGCAGTCTCATTGTATTCTCCAAAGCCTCGGCCTGAGTGGATAACTTCTGCTGCTACAACGCTGTCCTTAAATGCAGCGTTAGTGATGCGACAAATCATGTGTGGTGTTGTCCATACGTCAAGGTCACGTTGGCTTCGTGAATCATACTCTTTAGTCTCTGATCCATATCTCATGGGGTCTCGCCTGGAAGCAGCGTGATTTCCTTAAACCCGATAATCGATTGTGTCTCTGAATTTGGCCTGCTAAATTCTCTGTTCAGCGCAGCCTGGATATCTGTGATCCTCGCGTTTGGGTGGTCATTAGAGTGCTTAATGTACCACGTTAGTGTGCGATCTTTCAACGTGCTTACCAACGTTGCCTTCTTTATATTATCGCCCACAACTCCTTGTGCTTCACATACGGCCCTTACCATGAACCAAAATTGGTCTGGATCTTTTTTCCCTACTTCTTTGAATACCGACAATTTCATTGCGCTCGCCATATTGAACTGCAGTGGTGGCGGAGGTCATGTGGGCGGAGATGGAGGTGACGGTGGTGAGACTGGTGGTGGTGTAGGTGGGGGTGGTATGTGCGGAATTCGCTATCGTATTAGACTGATCACGCTTCTCATAGAAACTTCCGCTAGCTCTTCTTCACTTTCCCACCGCGGAAAAATCAAGGGATTATTTTCTATCTCTTTGCTATCTTCGTTTCTATAGATCTTCCCACTTCACGTAGTCCCAAACATTAATTTATTCCCATAACCCACTCTTCACACAACAACATTTTAATCCAAGTGTTCAACGATTTAATGTACTTACCTCGCGGTCCCTTGAGGAAGCATAGTTCTGCCTTGTTGTAGCTGACGGTCGTATCTACCATGAACTCAGTGATAAACCCCCCTATAATTTGATCGAGCCAATGGTCCACAATGCACGCGATCTTATCTTTTGATGCTTCTAGTCTACACACTAATCCTGGAGTCCACACAATCAGTTTGTTGAGCCTACACCTTCCTCGACTATCTGCTAGCTTCACGATCCACTCATACAACTCAGAGGGAAAGGATGCAAAGAAAATTTCATGGATTTCTATATATAAATAGTGCTCTAACCACTATTCCTTTGATACTCGTGGATTCCTATTTCCCTGTGCCACGAACTCGTGAATCTTTCTGTCCAACCACCCTTCAATTTCCTTCTTCATCGGATTCCAACGACACGACATCAGCCATCCCTTTTGCAGATCTCGGTCCTAGAAAAGGAAACATTTGTTGGCTTGTTGGGTCCTGAACCAGGTTCAGAGATGATTTAGCCAAACAAATCCTGGTACTATTGACCCTGCAACAGTCAACGGAGCGCGAATTGAGGTGTCACCCGAAGTAGTATGGGAGGGTGCTAGAACAAGGTTTCTGCACCCTGGAGATGTCTGATGTTTTCTAGTGTTTTGCGGTTTTGACCCTACGTGCATGTCGCTACGTGCCCTTATCAATACTTCGCAGCCAGTGATGTTGCCTTCACACAACCCTACTCGGGGGCTGAATAGTGTTATTACCCAAGTCCTTTACTATTATCCCAATATCAGTTGATTAACTTAGCTCATCTGTATGCTTTCATTAATATTTACCAATATTCACCATTCATACAAAAACGCGCAGTAAATAAACAATATAAGTGCAATTGATATCAAACATGTAATAACATAAGAATAGATACATAGAATTCAAGTAAACTTCTCTTTATTATTCTTTCTTCCTTGGTTATGGACTCAATTCTGGCCTGCGCATTCAGCTGTAGGGGTCCACGCACTTAGCTGCGGACTCCACTAGGCCTCTGCACACTCAGCTACAGAGCCTCTTCCTACTACTACTGCCCAAGACATTACTCTTACTCTATGCTCGTTATATGTTCTACTCCATCCATTTGTTAATTCTACTTGACTTCTTAACTTCTTCACAACTTAGAGCCTCACTCTATTTATACAATCCCATGGTCCGCGGACCATGGGTAGGCCGACACTACATTCAAAACTTAGGGCGGACAACCCTATGACTCTAACATACAATTCACGCTCTGCGCTTGCAATTTGTGGAGTTTTTACAATAATATTATTCAAAACTTGGGCTTTGAGCCCCAAAACATGTTGCGGGGGGGATTCCATGCCCAACAGTTGCAAGTCACGCTGGGGGCATAAATCTAGTCACTACGAGTCATACTAGCAATAGGTCACCTACCTCTATGAATCATATTTCTGTTGACTCACCTGCTTCTATGAGTAGGGTTTGGGGCACAAGTCCTATCTCTCTTCGGAAAGAGTCACTGACCTCTGCAAGTCATGTTGGGGACTCTCCTCAAACCACTGCTAGTCATGTTGGAGGAATGAATGTTGATTAGAAACCCAAGTGTATAAGTTTTAAACCTAAGTTCCCTTGTAAGATATGCAAGGGAGACAATATTACTCATTTGTGCTCTGGTATTCCAAAGGTACAAAGGATATGGTTCGAGTTTAAAGATTATTCTCCTCCTGAATCTGTTATGGCTTCTTAATAGTCTCATCAACCATTGGTTGATAAAGTGGTCGAGCCAGTGCAATCTTTGGCTGATTCCACTCCTTTTTTTGGGGGTGAAGTGCCTCACAACAAAGTCTTTTTTATTTCTAGTACAGAGTCTTCTGGTATAGGAGGCATTCTGGTTTCTCTGAATGTACCTCCTCCAAGTTCTAGGAGTATCTCTAATTGGGATAATCTTGTCGAGTCTTGTCTTCCTTCCACTGCACCTTTCCAAATAAAGGTTAGAGTTGATTCCACAAACATATATCGATGTATGGTGGATGAAGGATCCTCAGAAAGTATTATATCCTCCTTGACTTGGAAAGGTTTGGGTTCTCCAAAGTTGTTAGCATCTGATAGTCAATTGTTAGCCTATGATAGAAGACTTGGTAAATCTATGGGTGTTCTTCCTCAATTGCCTATTACTTTACGTGGGAAGACTGTTTTTATTGATATGGTGGTGGTTGATCGCCCTTTAGACTTTAATATGCTACTTGGGCGTGATTATGTCTATGCTATGAATGTTGTGGTGTCTTCATTCTTTCGAGTGATGTGTTTTCCTCATAACGTAAATATTGTCACTATTGATCAGCTTGCATCTGATAATCACCAACCTAATTCAAATTTACTACAGAATACCCCTTGGTTTGTTCCAAGTGTTCAATTAGACTCTACCCCGCCACGGGTGAATTATGTGGCGTTGAATCCTCAATGTTCAATTTCTTCTAAGAAGGATCCTTTGAACTATTATTTTCCTTCTTGGGACTTGGTCCCTGCATTTGACTGAGTGATTCCTCCTATGGGGACATGGGACCCCTTAATTCCCTCTTTTGATCCTTGTATTTCTCATGTTTTCTTGGAGTTTGATTTTCCCTCATAAGAGGAACTTTTTGAATCCATGAATGTTAACTACCAAAGGAGTCCTTGGCCTAAGCCCTGCGAGGGGTTTGTCCAGAAGAACTATTATGCGTAAGCCGCAAGGTTGCATGGTTCCCTATACCATATTACATATATAAGGTACGCATTTTCAAGTTTTGTATTCTATAACACAAGATTTTATCTGAAGTTTATATATGGTATGTATTAACTTCTTGTCTAGTGTTCCTATTTATGTCTACAGAACTTGGAATATTTCTCCTTTGGAAATTTTTATGGTTGATCTGCTCTAACAGGTATTGGTTCTCCAAACTGGCATATAGGTTAGGTTTTTCACCTACATTGCGCATTTATTAGTTTCCTTATACATTTTGGCCTTAGGATTGACCCCACCAAGATATTATGTGGAACCTTCTCATTGCTTAGAAGTGTCATAACTTGTGTGGTAGAGCCTACCTTATCATGGGCACCCTAGATAGTACCTTGTTGTCACTTGGCACCCATGCTTAACTTTTGTTCTTAGGCTCAGGAGTCTTCTTTAGTCCCGCCATGACTTGTGCGTTGGAGACTCATTCTCTTTCTTCTTTGCTATTTTTTGGCTTGCCCTAGAGGCTCCTTTGTGTTGAGTTGTATTGCGGCATTGCATGTTGACCATTTGCACCTTTTGGCCTTGACCCGGATTCACTTGGAGTTGTGTTTAAGCCACCTTTTGACCATGTATTTTGTGAAATCAAACTTATAATCACTTAGCCTCTGCAACTTGACATACTCTTTTACCCATGGAAAGAACATTCCTTTGAGTGTCATTGACTAGTTTTGTCACCTTGCATTGAGCATAGGAATGTTCCCATCCCAGGAACTAGATCATCTACTTTTTTGACACTCATTCTTTCCACTGTACTATAGAATTATTTTATTCTTTTTCAGGCTTCATATAAGTTAAAAAGAAAAAAAATTATATATCCCAAAAAAGAGCGGGAACGGGACATTATTTCCATGTTTGATGGCATCTAGAGTCAGTTGTGTCGTCCTTGAACAAAGCACTCAAAAATAAGTCTTTCCTCCATTGGGATGGGCTTTAGTTTGACTTAGGAGAGCTTTAACGTTGTTATTTGAGTTATTACTCCTCCGATTGGTTATCTCTTCCAATCATATGGAGAGTTTTCTTATGCCTCCTTCATGACAAACTTATACAAAGTTATCATATGGTGTCATGTAGTCATAATTGAGTCGTGATATTTTTCAAGGGAAGTAAACTTGAGTCGGCCTCTCTACAGTGTCTCTTGACCTATTTTTCAGTCAGCCATTCCCATTTGTCAGAGTCATGTTTGTTATCACATCAACTATGTTGGTCTTTTGCTTATGCTAGTTTGAGAAGGTCTCCATTGACTTATTTCTGGCGGGTCTTGCTCTTATCAACTACGAAAAATTTCTCTGAGGGTAGATCTAGAGGAGCACTCTGGCCCTATTTTCATTATTAATAGGTCACCTTGTTCTCAGCATCGATCAGTATCATGGGATATGAGTCAGTGGTTTCCCTTGTGTTCGACATCATCTTCCATTATCACACATAGGGATTCATGTAGTACCTTGGTTTCCATTTGAACCTATTGGTGGATTCCTCACCTTTGTGTCATCTTTCATTATTGGTTGGTTTAGAGGGTTTCTATCATGTGCTAGCTACGTCTTGTGTATGTCGGAAACATGATTCAGTTGGGTTACTACATCTTTATTTTTCTGATTCCTTCCACATTATTGGCCTATGGGTTACACTCGCACTAGATTGATGAATGATGCCTTAATGCCTTCCTTCTAGCGAATATTTTCCCATCGATTTCAGCTCATTGCTATGGGAAAGAGATCTAGAGTCCATTTGGCAATACCTTAGGGTTTGCAGTTATTAGTGGAAAATTCCTTCACTATCGATAGTGGGAAAACATGATTGTCTCCTGATTGATAGATTCTTCCAAGTGTTCGACTACAGCTCATTTATTTGCACTTGTTAGATTGTAATGGGTACCTTGGCTCTCATCATAATTATCGGTGAGTAGTCTCACGTTTTTTAATGGTATACCTCAATGACCGGTAATCAAACGATTTCTCACATGGTTGACTTCAAATCATTTATTCCCATTGTGTAGAAATGTACCACAACAGTCAATGAAGACCTCGGGTTTGCATCAGCATTTCTTGGTTCACTTGTGAGTTTCTCCTGTTTATGCTAGTTGACACCATCCACCTTATATGTTGCAGTTCCTTACAACGACATCCTATATGTTGGCACCCGACTTGTAGCATAGTACCATTTATTCCACCATTTGACTTGGAACTATTTGGATCAGTTTTATGACTTCAGTGATCAGCTTAATATTTCAGCATCATTGATCAACTCTTTATATGTGATATTCATACATGTAATTTCTTGGTTATGATCGAATGATCCATTATGTATCTTCAATTCCTTTATACTTGTATGCATATTGGATCCTCTTTTGTACTTGACATGCAGACATGCTTTACTATCTCTGAGCATGGATATGCCCACCTCAGAAAACAGTTTCTTTCTGATCTCTTTCACTGGCTTGGCAGATTGGCTTCTGGTGAACTCCTCCTCGGTCTCGGCATGATTCATTCTATACACTTAATACATTTCGGCCATCATGTACCCCTTCTGACCTCATATACTAGGGGGAAATTGTTATAGCACCATTTACCACTCTTGGTAGATCTGATTCTCTGGGTATGGCCTAGGGCAACCCTTCCTTCCAGACTTGTTCCAAAATCTAAAAAATAGTGTTTTATTTCATATACGCTACTTTTCCCTGTGATAAAAGCGTGTACACGCAGGTCAGCATATACCTAACCTGCGTACATGTGTTAAAACACTTAAAAATAATAAATTTCCCTAATTTCGGGCATTGTTCATGGGTTTTACCTATTATTCACCTCCTATAGGCTGTGGTCCAACTATTTCCCCACTGAAAAATCTAATTTGGAGAACTATAAATAAACCTCCATGGGAAGACCTTAGAGGAGAAGAAATGAGATATTGATATTATAGTTGATTTATCCCTGATCGAGTTTGACAAAATCCTTGTGGCTCCTGCACTCCCCAAAGCTTTAGGAAACCCTTGTTTCCTCTTTTTAGATATCCTTCATCCTTATTGAGATATCCTTGTGTATGATGATGGAGAAAGATTGTTGAGGACGGATCCAGAGGACGGTTCCACTTGGAGCTAGAGGAAGACTCAGGGTGTAGTTTTCCACCTTTCTTGTAATTTACGTTTCTACTGTTGTATATGCTTCGTTTGAATAATTTACAGGTTTCAAAGGCATCAAGAGAAGCAGAGGGTTTTCACCTTGCAGGATCTACCCAAACATAGGACCTTCGGGTAAGGACACTTCTTCCCAATTCAGTAGAATAAGAATTTAGATTGTTTGTCTAAACATTTCTTGTTGTTGTTTTCCCTCCGCTCTATTGGGGTTTTCAACCCAATACCCTAGGGTGTTCTCACCCACAACAATCCTTTAATAATTTTACACAATTTTAAAAAAATAAAATGTTTTAGTGTGTAATTTATAACTTCGTTTCTTAGATGCGTCTATAATTTAAGTTTTTTTTTTTTTTTTTTAAATGAGATTTTGATATATTATTATTTATTTAAAATGTGTTTTTGAATCGAAAAAAATAAAAATAGATTTATCTTCTTAATTTTTTTGACATAGTCTAATAGTGTAAACTATATAACTCAAACTTTTAATTTTAACAAATCCCTATTAAATTTCAAACAAAATTACCAGAAAATATACGAATAAAAATCCAAAACATAATCATTTAAAACATCACATAACAATATTGGAAAAATAGAACAATCCGAAAACTATTGATTAGGGTTTATAACCTCATGACCTGCCCTGCAACTTTCTAAACACTATGAGCAACCTCCCCACTAGTTGTAGGTCTTAAGCTACCTCCTTTGGAACTAGACGATCATATGAGCACCCATGGAGGGAGGGGTGTGAACCCCTCATATAAGAATATATTCATAGAGAAAGCCAACCAAGATTGATCAAATGGAAGTGTTATATGGGCCATGACGGATATCAAGACCCAACTAACAACACTCTGCGACGAGTTCAATGGAAAGACGAATTCAAGAGTATAGGTGAGAATGTTCTAACTTCCTAAAGAATTTTAGGTCCTGAAATCCCTAAAGTCATTGGTAATGTGATAAGATCCTTTGTAAAAATATCGGAAGTCACTATAAAATGGTGATATATAGCTTACATCTATATTTATGTTTACATGAATATATCCCAGTCTTTGCCCAACTCCATTGAAATCTCATATTAGGATGAAGTGTGGAAGTATGAGTTGAATAAACTCCTTAAATACAAGATTATCTTTCTTGTTAGGCATTCAAAATGGTTTTCAAACTTAGTACCTTTCAGGAAGAAAAATGGTGACATTTGCATCTGTATAGACTTTAGAAATCTCAACAAAGCTTTTCAGAGGACAATTTCCCATTACCAACTATAAAACAAATACTTCAATTAGTAGCTGGTTCAGAACTAATGTCTTTTCATGATGGATTTACTGGTTGAATATGTACTCTTTACTCAATCCAGTAAAGAGTACATATTCAACCAGTGAGGTAGCACAGGTGTTATTCAGAGAGATAGTGAGACTACACAGTGTTCCAAATAATATTGTGTCGGATAGGGTTGCAAACTACACTTCTATGTTTTGGAAGGAGCTCTTTGTAGGCTTGGGTATAGAGTTTGCCTTCAATACAACTTATCATCCATAGAAAGATGGACAGATAGACAAGGTCAATAGGATCTTGGAAGATATGTTATAGATGTACGTGATACACCAACAAAAGAAATGGGAAGAGTATATACCATTGGTGGAGTTTTCATACAACAATGGTTATCAGGAGTCATTAAAGATGAGTCCTTTCGAGGCATTATACGGAGGGATTTGTAATACTCCCATCAGCTAGAGTGATCTAGTGAACAAGGTGCTCATTGGACCAGACATGTTGGCAAACATGGAACAAGAAATGCATGTTATAAAGAAGAGTATAAAGGTGGCACAGGATAGACAGAAGAGTTATGTCGATCATCACAGGGTATTCAAGGAGTTTCAGGTTAGGGAGCATGTGTATTTTCACATCAAGCCCAAGAAAAGATCTTTGAGGATTGGTTCATGGCCAAGTTGGCACCACAGTATTGTGGGTCTTTCGAGATCCTTGAGAGGATTGGGCCGGTGGCATATCAACTTGCACTACCTCCAACAATGAAATTCCATGATGTTTTCCCCATTTCAATGCTTAAGAAGTATACAAAGGATGTTGATCATGTTATTGATTGGTCTGTATTGCAAGTGGAGAAAAAAGGAGATTTCTAGGCAGAGCCTCAGTGTATCCTGCAATGGAAACATCTCATGCTCAGGAATAGAGCCATAGAGAAAGTTAAAGTGTAGTGGAAGCACTTTGGGCCTGAAGAAGCTACATGGGAGATGGTGGTTCAAATGCAGGACTTGTATCCTTCATTGTTTTCCAGTTGAGGCAAAGCAGTTTTGGTTTGATGTTGGTATATGTTGGCATATGTTTTGTTGTTTTTTTGCTATATCGATGTAAATATCACCATGAGCTAAGTTATAAAGCTCTAATAAGCGGTATGGGTGTCGTGTTATTATGGTTGTTATATTGTCATGTTGTCATGATGTTTTTCTTTGAGCAGGTCCTTCATTGTAAATACTGCATCGAGCTAAGTTATAAATCTCCATGGGAAGTATGTTTGCTTTTCAGTGGTTTTGTTGAGGTCATGGTGTGGTTTAACATCAAGGACAATGCTCCCTAAGGGGGGGGTTCTATAACAACACTGGTGAAAATTTAATGTAATAAAAGTTAATAAAGGCAAAATAAGACCACGGTTAAGGGACACTTATTCCAAGTTGAATGTTGGGCAAAGATATCCTAGTGGGCATCATTGGATGTGTGCTTTGGCTCAAGGAAATTGGCAAAGGCATAGGCATTAAAAGGAAAAAAGGCATTTTGGCACATTTATTTATGGCTCAAGGAAATTAGGAGAAAAGGAAGATGAAAGGTCACAGGTTCCATTTGAGGAGGAAATTGAAGGAAAATAATGGAAAATGAATAAAATAAAGGCCTCCTTAATAAAAAAGACTTATGAGGATCTGTTGGTAACCTTTTATCGGTTCAATTTTGGAGCTCTCTCATTATTCTCTTTTTCCCTCTCTCTCTCACTATTGGTCACTTAGAGTTTTCTTGGAGCACTCTAGCTTTGGATCAAGGAAGGAAAATCAAGCAAAGGGAAAGGAAGGAAAGAAAAGGATCAACGAAGGAAAGAAAGAATACTTACAGGTAACCTTTTGCATGTTTGATTTCCTAGTTGGTTTGGACATGCATGACTTTGCATGTTGGTATATGGTTCTCTTAATGTCGGTGACATGGTTTTGTCGGGTTCTGACAATGGATTTCAGCCTAGCCTTGTCTTTTTTCGGATTCCATTGTGTTGGGATGTTTATTTCAGTTTTTGAACTTTGGTTTTCCGAATGGATTCGGAGTCTAGGGCAGAGGTGGTCTCAAGTTCCATTCCCAAAGGCCTAGGAATCCCTTGACTGGTTTTGGCGGGATACATGGTAAATACTAAGGGAGAAGTATCGGTTTAGAGCCTAGTGATCCAGGTTTGAATTATGGTAAAGCCTAAGAGATTGGTCTCCGTTTAGGGGCTAGTAATCCGGTTTGGATTACTGTAAAGCCTGAGAGACAAGATGACAGAAAATTCCTCAAGAATAGTGATGGATTCTAGATGGCATTCCAAGTTTGGTTCAGTTGTGATTGGAGCACTGGTTTTGGTGTGATCACGATTTGATGAGGGTGGCATTGGTTTAACCTCTGGATTCCCTTGGTTATTCTTGTATTGGTTGTTCTATGAGATCCCACATTCATGCTTGGAATATGGCACGAGGGTGACTGGTTGAAAGGGATATTTGGTTCAACCATGTATATGGTCAGGTGGTATGTGGACATCCCAAACCTAGTTGGATTTACCTATGATTAATAAAATTTAACCTTTCTTACTTTTTCACTAATTTATATGTGGATTTAATGGTTGTCATATAAATGATATTTCTTTGGTTTTATGTTGGTTATAAGCATGGTTAAATGACTAGTTCATGTCATGGTTATTTTATGTATTTACTTGTAACTGTTAAATGAATGGATGCAAGACCTCATTGATGATATAATAGTTCATTGGAGAAGGAGGTGGTCCTTCTGGTTATGTTTCATAAGTTATTTTAGTCATTTATGCTCTATCTTGTATCATATACCTATAGGTTGTATTGATGCCAACTGTTTGACAGAATGTCAGTGCCAGTTGGGTATGCTCAGCCCTAATCCTGAGGTTGAGTTTGATTCATTGGCATTGTTATCATGTTTTTAATGATTCCTAAAGGTTCCAGCAAGTTCTTGGAAGAGGTCAAGAAGTCTGGGCTAGAAAAATGGCTCAATTTCCGGGATTTCTGGCCCACATAGCATTACTCTAGAGACTAACATTATTGGTTGAAGGCTGGGAAGTGTTATAACTCACCTGGATTTTTGCTAGGGTGTGTTACTCTTCCCTAAGTTACTCAAACAATAGTGGAACTCAGGGACAGGTTGTTTGAGTGGCTGACTTGTCGCCTGAGGGGTTTGTTGATGGTGTTGGATGACTATGTGTGATGTTCCATCGATTGCACTTCCTTAAGGACACATAAGATATTGAATCCCATCATAGTAGCCTCTCATCTTATGCTTACCCCAGGTGGCATGGTTACTTTGGGTAGACCGGGGAGGGGGTGTTACAGGGCACAAAACCATGTGATGTCGCTAGTGTGCAAGGATTTAGTTTTCTCTTCATACATGACTTGAGAAAAATGCTCCTCCCTATCATAACATTGTGGTCGATATTTTATATATGCTTCTGTTGAGAATACATATACTTCTTGTCTTTGTCGCTTTTAAATGAAGTAAATATATATAAAAAAAAGAGAAGAGTTTGTTTTCCATAGAAAATTTGACCTAGAATTTTATAAGTTGTGGTATCCTATTATTGAATAATCGAAGTTAATTTTCCCTAAAGTCAATTATCGTGAATTAATATAGCCACTACCATGACGACGTCATGCCATTTACCTTTCAAAAAACGCATTGTACAACCATTGTTTTATAAGGATAAACGTTTTTTTCTTGATATTTTCACTTTGCAGTATTTCTATTTTTTTTGTAGACAGAAAAGTGTCAAACCCATATACTTTCATTAAAAATTTCTCTCGTTATGTCTCTGTAAAATAAAAAATTAAAAATAAACTTGACTCTTCCAATCTTTGATTATTATGAAACATTATTCACACATTCAATTAATTTCACCTCTGGAAATTATTAAGAGTCTTGAGTTTTTTGTCTTTGTATCGTTGGCATATAGATTAACCCTGTTGACTTGCCAATGCAATTATCTTTTCCCTTACAAATTATTTTCCCCTGCGTGTTTTCTGAATTAAATGATTTATTAATTTATTTATGACGAAAATGTATTATCTTTTATTACCTATAATTAACTTGGACTTTTATTATTACAATATGAGTTTCTTCAATAGAAACAAAGGCAAAGGAGGAGAAAACAAAGACATAAATTTGGGAATAAGAAGAGATAGGATACGCAGGGTATCAATTCACTTTGATGGGAATTCAAAAGATCTTAGGCAATTGCTTTAAATTGTCATAGTAGATATTACAAGCCAACATATCCCCCAAAGTATGGTCCAACCACAACATCCCCTTATCCATCGTGGACAAAGCATCAACATCCCTATGCCACCACACATATATGCCCCGCTCACTATTCCTAATAATGATGGGTGGAAAAATGCAATCCCAGCACAACCTTTGGATTTTGTTCAAGGTTGGCCCGCTTTTTCGTTGCCCCCTCCACCTCCTAAACAAAATGTATCTCATCACTTACAGTTTGTTTCTTCATGCATTTGCACATTACCCACACATAACACCTCATCCCTCTATAACTATTGATCAACCTCTCCCATCTACTAGAAAAGTTTCAAAGAAAACTACTATAGTTGTTGATCCAGTTGCTTAGTCTTCCAAATGTGTACCCACCCCTCAACCTGCTGCAATTAATAAAAGTTAGAAGCCCCGAGTTACTCTCTCTGACTCTATCACTTCTCACCCTCACTAGGAACGGCATGAAGGTGCTCCATCCCATATGTTGAAGTGATAAAAATGGAAAGTTTCTAGTGTTATGTGATGCACAGTTCGATGTTATCTACTTTTTGTTGTGTTCTACTTAACACACATTGGTTTGCGAGGACATGTAGCATTTTTTGGCATATTTATATGGTATATACATGTAGTATCTATTTATGTGATGGTTTTTGAGAAGCTCATATGGTGCATATGCTATGATTTTTTATGAATATTATGAAGCATAGATTATTATACATGATCATAATCATATAAAGTAACAAGGATACTTTTTTATTAGGAAGGCATAAGGAAAATCGTATTACAGTGATCCGGAATGATCTCGTCAGATTAGTTACACAGTTCAAAGTCGTTATCAGCATTCAGTCCGATGTCGTTCAGTTTCAACAGTGTTGTTTATGGTTCAAGTTGTTCAGGTGTTGTCCATGGTTGATGTGGTCTTCATGGTCGTCATGACCTTCTTCATGTTCTTCTGACATGGTTATGGTTTTTGGTTTTACAACATTATAATACACCTATTCTAAATGTTGAATCCTAAACCTAAACCCTAGAACCTCTGTCTAAAGATCTAATACCTAACACATTAACCTAACACCTAAGACATAATGTATTAAACCTAAATCCATACATTAAATACCATAAACCTATTGCATTTTACATTACAATGCAATCAAAAGGCCTAAACCTAATTCCTAAGAACCTAACCCTATATTTTAAACCCTCGGGCTATTGTGTTACATTTCAAACTATGTACTAAATATACATAAGACCTATGTTTCAAACCTCTCGGCCTAAACAAAACACTAAACATTACAAATAAACCATCACAGTCATAACCACGGGCCTTAACCGCGCGGGTATGGAGACCGTGGCAGCGGACATGTGAATGGAGTCTAAGTTGTAGGGGTTATGTTAACCACCGGGCTTGGAAACTACGTGGGGATAGGTAGTTCATGTGAGCAGTCAGGCAGTCGGGGTTACAGAGGACGGAGTTAACCGAGCGGGAGTCCTCCTAATCGTAAATGCCAGGTTGCAGCCAACATGTGAACAGGCAGATGTTAATCGTCAGGGTTTATAAACTACACCAACTATAACCGCAGTAGTGTAGATCGCGAGTCGGAACCGTCGACATGTGAATGGGTCGGAGTACCCGCCAAAGGTTAACCGTTTCGGTTAGCACACAGTGGAACCATCCGGTTGTAACCGCGGGTTATTAACAACATTCACATGCGTTGTCTCCCCTCCACCTGGTCAGCAAAACCACCAACATTTTTCGGTTATCATATGGTCGAATTTGGGTTTTTTTTAATTACATTTTGGATATTTAATACACCTAGGGTGCCTAATGTCATAATGCGACATAAATTCTTTAAATAAGACCCTAATATAACACTAGAAGTCAGCTCATGCATTCTAAAACTGGGCAGCAGATAGAATGAATCTGCATGGGTTTTAAAAGGATGTTTTGCTCGTTTAAGAAGAGGGAGGAGTGATTGGGTTTTTGGTATGCAGGTTTTGGAGGTTATAGTCGTTTTTGTTTTCAATGTAACAGGAGCATCAAGAGTCGGAATTGGGAACCGTGATAGGTGTTGGAAAGCTGGTTCAGAGAGCTTTCTCATGATAGTGACCAGAAGTTCTTGCATGCATATTCATTATGGTCAAATTTCTTTGTAACCGACCTCTTCGGTTTCAATCCTAATAAAGCGGTCGCCCATCTTGAAAGTGGACCCGGAGACGTAGTCCATCAGGGACGAAATCAATGTTTTTGTCTGGTATCACTGTGTTTTTGTTGTTTTCACTTCTGTTATGCATATTTCTTATGTTTTATCCTCTATCGTAATGTCTTCTTCTCAAGCAATTCTCACGATTTCAACACTTTCAGTTAACATTCTATTCATTAATGGCATAATCAATTCTACATCAGTTTTAACATCTGATCATTTCAGATCATATAATTTGGTATGCATTAGGTGAAAATACTTAAACTAAGATGAGTGATGAACAATTTCAGCAAGAATTCTTGACTATACAGGAGATGTTGGGAGAACTCTATGAAGACAAGAAGGAAAAAGATGCAGTTTATTCTTCAAAGACATCGAAGAAGGAAAAGGGTAACGACAAGGCTGATAAACCACCTTCACCTCCATCATCTCCATCATCTTCTTCTTCTTCTTCTTCTTCTTCTTCCAGTGCTGAATCTGAAATAGAAAACAAAACTAAGAAAACATATCTTTTAAAACTTGATGTAAACTTTGAGTTACCTATTTATGATGGTGAAATGAATCCTAAAAAGCTAGATAACTGGATTAAGCAATTAGAAGTGTATTGTCATATTCAGAACATTTCTAACGATAAAACAAAAATTTTGTTAGCTACACTTATAATGGGGGGAAAAAAATTTAATATGGTGGGAAAGTAAAACTCACATAGATGTAAAGTGGAAAGGTAAAGTCATCTCTTCATGGTCTAAGTTTTTAAAATCTCTTAGGAAACAATTTTATCCTTTAGGACACATGCAGCAAGCTGTTATTGATTGGCAGCATTTGAGGCAAGGTAAAGGGCAGAGTGTTCAGGAGTTTACTCATGAGTTCAGAAAGAAAGCATTGGTGCTTGGTATTTCATTGGATACTCGTGAAACTTTGTTAAAATAAATCAACAGTTTACATTCATATTTGCAGCATACATTATTGAGTTTAATCCTGATGATTTTGATGAAGTGTGTGTTTAGGCCATACATACTTAATCAGGTGGCAGACCATTCAAGTTTTCATCGCAATCATCCAAAGATTTTGAAATCAAATATTCCAATGACAGTGAGGGGAAGAACAATTCGAAGAGAAAGAAATCAGCAATAGCTTAGAAGGAAATACCTACTTGTTCTCATTGCTAGAGAATCGGTCATGATGAATCTAAGTGTTGGAAACTACAGCCAGAACTTAAACCCAAAAAGTTCCTTAAGGAGAAGGATGAAAAGAAGGCAACTGCAACAATCCAACAAGATCTAGGTAGATATTACAAGCCATATATTAGATATTACAAGCCAACATATCCCCCAAGGTATGGTCCAACCGCAACATCCCCTTATCCATCATGGAAAAAGCATCAACATCCCTATGCCACCACACATATATGCCCCGCTCACTGTTCCTAATAACGATGGGTGGAAAAATGCAATCCTAGCATAACCTCTGCATTTTGTTGGCCCACTTTTTATTGCCCCCTCCTCCTCCTAAACAAAATGTATCTCATCACTTACAGTTTGTTGCTTCATCAATTTTCACATTACTCACACATAACACCTCATCCCTCTATAAATATTGATCAGCCTCGCCCATCTACTAGCAAAGTTTCAAAGTAAACTACTATAATTGTTGATCTAGTTTCTTAGTCTTCCAAATGTGTACCCACCCCTCAACCTGCTGCAAGTAATAAAAGGAAGAAGGCCCAAGTTACTCTCTCTAACTCTTCACATGATTCTTCCCACTCTATCACTTCTCACCCTCACTAGGAATGATGAAAGTGCTCTATCCCACATGTTGAAGTGATAAAAAGGGCAAGTTTCTAGTGTTATGTCATGCACAGTTCGATTTTACCTATTTTTTGCTACGTTCTACTTAACACACATTGGTTTGCGAGGACATGTAGCATTTTTTGGCATATTTATATGGTATATACATGTAGTATCTATTTATGTGATGGTTTTTTAGAAGCTCATATGGTGCATATGCTATGCTTTTCTATGGATATTGTGAAGCATATATTATTATACATGATCATAATCATATAAAGTAACAAGGATCCTTTTTTATTAGAAAGGCCTAAGGAAAATGGGATTACAGTGATCCAGGAGGTTTTCATCAAATCAGTTACGCAGTTCATGTCATCGTCAGCATTAAGTCCGGTGTCGTTCAGTTTTGACAGTGTTGTTTATGGTTCAGGTTGTTTAGGTGTTGTCCATGGTTGACGTGGTCTTCATGGTCGTCATGACCTTCTTCGGGTTCTTCTGAAATGGTGATCATTTCTAGTTTTACAACATTATAATACACCTATTCTAAATATTGAATCCTAAACCTCCGTCTAAAGATCTAAGACCTAACACATTAACCTAACACCTAAGACATAATGTATTAAACCTAAATCCATACATTAAATACCATAAACCTATTGAATTTTACATTACAATGCAATCAAAAGGACTAAACCTAAGTCCTAAGAACCTAACCCTATATTCTAAACCCTCGGGCTATTATGTTACATTTCAAACTATGTATTAAAAATACATAAGACCTATGTTTCAACCCTCTCGTCCTAAACAAAACATTAAACATTACAAATAAACCATAACAGTCATAACTGCGGGCCTTAACCGCTCAGGTATGGAGACCATGGCAGTGGAGATGTGAATAGAGTCTAAGCTCTCGGGGTTATGTTAACCATTGGGCTTGGAAACTACGCAGGGATAGGTAGTTCATGTGAGCAGTCGCGCAGTCAGGGTTACAAACAGCGGAGTTAACCAAGCGGGAGTCCTCCTAACGATAAACGCCAGGTTACAATCAACATGTGAGTAGGCATATGTTAATTGTCGGGGTTTATAAACTACACCAACTGTAATGTAGCAGTGTAAACCAAAAGTCGGAATCGTCGACATGTGAACGGGTCAGACTATCCACCAATGGTTAACCATTTCGGCCAGCATGCAGCGGAACCGCTAGGTTGTAACCGCGAGTTATTAACAACATTCACATGCGTTGTCTCCCCTCCGCCCAGTCAGCGAGACCGCCAATGGTTTTCGGTTATCATATGTCGAATTTGGGTTTTTTTAATTAAGTTTTGGATATCTAATACACCTAAGGTGTCTAATGTCACAATGTGACATAAATTTTTCAACTAAGACCCTAATTTAACCCTAGAAGTCAGCTCATGGATTCTAAAACTGGACAATAGATAGAATGAATCTGCAGGGGTTTTAAAAGGATGTTTTGCTCGTTGAAGAAGAGGGGGGAGTGGTTTTGGGTTTTTGGTATGTAGGTTCTAGAGGTTATAGTCATTTTTGTTTTCAGTGTAACAGGAGCATCCAAAGTCGGAATTGGGAACCGTGATAGGCGTTGGAAATCTGGTTCAGATTGCTTTCTCATGATAGTGACCAAAAGTGCATGCGTGCACATTCAATTTGGTCAATTTTTTGTGTAACTGACCTCTTACATTTTAATCCTAATAAAGCATTTGCCCATCTTGAAAGTGGACCCAGAGACGTAGTCTATCAGGGACGAACTCCGTAATCAATTCTGTTGTCTGGTATCACTATTTTTTTTTTGTTTTCGCTTCTATTATGCATCTTGCTTATGTTTTATCCTTTGTCGTAAAGTCTTCTCCTCAAGCAATTCTCACGATTTCAACACTTTCAATTAACATTCTATTCATTAATGGTATAATCAATTCCACATCAGTTTTAACATATGATCATTTTGGATCATATAATCTGGTATGCATCAGGTGAAAATAATGAAACTAAGATGAGTGATGAACAGTTTCAACAAGAATTGTTGACTATGCAGCAGATGTTGGGAGAACTCTACGAAGACAAGAAGGCGAGAGATGCAGTTTATTCTTCAAATAGATCAAAGAAGGAAAAAGGTAATGGCAAGGCTGATAAACCACCTTCACCTCCATCATCTCCATCATCATCATCTTCTTCTTCTTCTTCTTCTTCCAGTGCAGAATCACTAATAGAAAAGAAACCTAAGTAAACATCTCTTTTAAAACTTGATGTCAACTTTGAGTTACCTATTTATGATGGCGAAATGAATCCTGAAAAGCTAGATAACTAGATTAAGCAGTTAGAAGTGTATTGTTGTATTCAGAACATTTATGACGATAAAACAAAAATTCAGGTAGCTACACTTAGAATGGGGGGAACAATTTTAATCTGGTGGGAAAGTAAAACTCAGATAGATATAAAGCAAAAAGGTAAAGTCATCTCTTCATGGTCTAAGTTTTTAAAATCTCTTAGGAAACAATTCTATCCTTTAGGATACATGCAACAAGTTGTTATTGATTGGCAACATTTGAGGCAAGGTAAAGGGGAGAGTGTTAAGGAGTTTACTTAGGAGTTTAGAAAGAAAGCATTGGCGCTTGGTATTTCATTGGATACTTGTGAAACTTTGTTAAATACATCAAAAATTTACATTCATATTTGTAGCATACATTATTGATGTTTAATCCTGATGATTTTGATGAAGTGTGTGTTCAGGCCATACATATTGAATCAGGTGGCAAACCATTCAAGTTTTCATCGCAATCATCCAAAGAGTTGGAAATCAAAGATTCCAATGACAGTAAGGGGAAGAACAATTCGAAGAGAAATAAATCAGCAATAGCTCAGAAGGAAAGACCTACTTGTTCTCATTGCCAGAGAATCGGTCATGATGAATCTAAGTGTTGGAAATTACATCCAGAACTTAAGCCCAAAAAGTTCCTTAAGTAGAAGGATGAGAAGAAAGCAATTGCAGCAGTCCATCAAGATCTAGGTTCATATCAGGTGATGAAAGGAGGATAACTGTTATGGTTACGATAGGTAAAACTTCTGACACTAGTTCAAGTTCGAATACTATTGCATCTTCATCAAACATAAATCCTTCAAATGAGGATAAAAGAGTTGAATTTTTTAACATAAGGATAACTTCTAAGCACACAAAGATAGATACAATGTTTGACATTGGATCACGGGTAAATCTAATATCTTAATATTTACTTAAGAATTTGGGTTTGGAGACACGGAATCATCCAAGACCTTACCCATTAGGATGCCTAAATAAATTAACTCAGATAAAATTCACAAAACAGTGTCAATTAAGATTTGCAATTATAGCTAATCACATTGATGAAGTGGAATTAGATGTGGTTCCAGTAGACATATGTGGAGTTATCTTAGGAAGTCGTTATCTTTATGATCGTGATGCAGTATTTTACAAGAGAGAACATAAATATCACCTTAAGAAAGATGGGTTTGAATTTATTATCAGGGCACATCAAAACAAAAATCGCTTGAATTTATTTGTTGCTAATCAAATGAAGTGATTAATAAGTTCAAATAAAATATTTGTAATCATGTGTGTAAAGGAACAACATAAGAATTGACATGATGTTGATTCAAGTTATGAGTTTCGACTTCAAGATAGTTTGATCAAAGAAGTAGAAACTTTTCCAGTTCTATTTAAAGAAACCAAACATATTACTCATAAGCAGGGAATACAACATGAATTATAGTTGATGCCTAACACTCCTCTTCCTAATGTCAGAATGAATCAATTCAGTCCAAGTTTGGAAATTAACAGTTACAGGGATGTAAGTTAGTATTGGGGAAAGTCAAGTGTTGAATTTATCTTGTATTGTGTCACCAATTCATGTTTTGAACAGTTTGGAAGCCTCTTTTGAAGTGGAGAGGAAGCCTATTTTTTTTCATCTCAAAGCCTTTTCTAAAGCAGTGTCAAAGTATCTAAGGAAAACTTATGCGTCAAGGGAAAGTGCTAATCAATGGAAACATCATTTAATAAATGAAGAAACACTGATTCAAACAAATCAACAACCATTTCAATACTTTCAAAATCAAACTAAGTTGCAACATTTTTCATATTACAGTTTGATGGGTTTATTGTAGCAAGTTCACTTAGTAATCAGGAGGCATGAAAGTATATCAAGTCAAGCAGCTGGTTTGATGTCAAAAATGTCTTTGATTGTCTCTTTCATTCTGCAAAATAGATTCTTAATACATGTCAATGGTATTGAACAATATCCTATAGAGATTGTTTTCAAAGATGATTATGAATCACTAACTCATGGTATTTCGTGGAAAGAAATCAATTGCCATGTTCATAACAGGCTGTTTGACCATCGTCGCAAGTTGTACATACTACAGATGGATGGAACAGGTCACCAATTCAAAATGTGCCATGGTCAGCATCATCATGGTCATCACTTTCAGGTGGTTGATTGAATGTATTGGTACATCATTAGGTCAAGGTGGAAAGTGAGGGAGATCTACCCTCATTGACTATTTGTTTAAGTCAAACTTTTGTGGTCCAAAAGATTTCAAGTGGAGAGCATTGATCTAGGAGGATCCCATCAAATCAATTACACAGTTCAGAGTCGTCGTCAGCATTCAGTCCGGTGTCGTTCAGTTTCGACAGTGTTGTTTATGGTTCAAGTTGTTCAGGTGTTGTCCATGGTTGATGTAGTCTTCATGGTCATCATGACCTTCTTCAGGTTCTTCTAACATGGTGATCATTTCTGGTTTTACAACGTATAATACACCTATTCTAAATGTTGAATCCTAAACCTAAACCCTAGAACCTATGTCTAAGGATCTAAGACCTAACACATTAACCTAACACCTAAGGCATAATGTATTAAACCTAAATCCATACATTAAATACCATAAACCTGTTGAAAACCTATTTCATATTACATTACAATGCAATCAAAAGGCCTAAACCTAAGTCTTTAGAACCTAACCCTATGTTCTAAACCCTCGGGCTATTGTGTTACATTTCAAACTATGTATTAAAAATACATAAGATTTATGTTTCAACCCTCTCGGCCTAAATAAAACATTAAACATTACAAATAAACCATAACAACCATAATCGCGGGCCTTAACTGTGTGGGTATGGAGACCATGGCAGCGGGCATTTGAACAGATTCTAAGTCGTCGGGGTTATGTTAACCACCGCGCTTAGAAACTGCGTGGGTATAGGTAGTTCATGTGAGCAGTCGGGAAGTTAGGGTTACAAATAACGGAGTTAACCGAGTGCGAGTTGTCCTAACCATAACCGCGTGGTTGCAGTCAGCATGTGAGCAGGCAAATGTTAATCTTCGGGGTTTATAAACTACACCAACCATACTCGCAGCAGTGTAGACCGCAAGTCGGAACCGCCGACATGTGAACAGGCTGGAGTATTCGCCAATGGTTAACCGTTTCAGCTAGCACGCAGTGGAACCACCGGGTTGTAATTGCGGGTTATTAACAACGTTCACATGCATTGTCTCTCCTCCGCCCGGTCAACAAAACTGCGAACAGTTTTCGATTATCATATGGTCGAATTTGGTTTCTTTTTTAATTAAGATTTGGATATTTAATACACCTAAGGTGCCTAATGTCACAATGTGACATACATTCTTCAACTAAGACCCTAACTTAGCCCTAGAAGTCAGCTCATGCATTCTAAAACTAGGAAGCAAAGGTTAGAATGAATCTACAGGGGTTTTAAAAGGATGTTTTGCTCGTTGAAGAAGAGAGGGGAGTGATTTTGGGTTTTTGGTATGCAGGTTCTGAAGGTTATAATCGTTTTTGTTTTCAGTGTAACAGGAGCATCCAGAGTCAGAATTGGGAACCGTGATAGGCGTTGGAAAGCTAGTTCAGATAGCTTTCTCATGAAAGTGACCAGAAGTGTCTGCATGCACATTCAGTTCGGTCAAATTTATGTGTAATCGACGTCTTCGGTTTCAATCCTAATAAAGTGGTCACCCATCTTGAAAGCGGACCCGAAGACGTAGTCCATCAGGGACGAACTCCGTAATCAATTTTGTTGTCTGGTATCGGTGTGTTTTTGCTATTTTCACTTCTATATGCATCTTCTTTATGATTTATCCTTTGTCATAAAGTCTTCTTCTCAAGAAATTCTCACGATTTCAACACATTCAGTTAACATTCTGTTCATTAATGGCATAATAAAGTCTACATCAGCTTTAACATATGATCATTTCATATAGTACAAGGTAATCATATTTATCTCAACATTGATGATATTTTTATGATGGATATACATGGTTGTTTGATGGAATCTATTACAACATACATTCACATGTTTGATTATGTTTATGTGGGGTTATATTTTGTTGTTTGATGACATCTATTACTATATACATTTTCATATTTGATAATAGTTTCCTTTGGATACATTATAATAAGACATCACAACTATTTTAATGGACATACATATTTTATAACAACTATATTATTGTGATAAATTTTATTATGGAATAAATGGGGGAACCCACCTACTAGAAAATTTATATGAATATTTAAATTTAATTTTATTACACCTTTAGAACCCCACCCTCAACCTTTAATCAAATTAGATTAGAGAACATTTTATCATTAGTTAATTGCTTTAACCACTTTGATGGAGTATAAATGAGGGAGAGGTATATGAAGGCAAAGAAGGGAATCGTGCAAAGAGAGGTATGCACTGTGTTCTTCAATCATTCGTTCCTCTTGGTTACAATTCTTTGTGAGTTACAAGAGACTGAACCTATAAGTGACATCAAATCTCTTTCAAAGGTGAGATGATGTTTATGAGCAACTCCACTCACCTATTGGATGTATTAATTTAGGTAACTTGTTTTCTGATATAATAATTGTTGTTTAAAGGTTCGATTTTTATATAGTCATTCCTAAAAGCTATTGATTTTGCAGAGAAACAAGCTTTCCATATTATATCAAAGCATCTGAAGGTTCTTTTGAAGGTTGTTCCATTGTTTTATTTTCTTTCCTGAATTTATGGGCATCGTTTTCTACATTGTAGAGTTTTAGATTTTGATCTAGTCAATGGTTTTTTGCAGGGACCTGCCTTTGAGGTTTTGATGGTAGTCACAGACATTTCTATCAATACAATCATCCTTTTTTCATATATATTTTTGTATGCATACTTCTCACAATATGTTTTTTCTTTTGCAGTTTTTGTTTCTTTTGAAATCCATTTCAAGCAGCTGAGGTTCTAAGTTTTTTGAGGCTCTTAAAAGTCCCCAAACATTGACTAGTTTGTTGTTGTCTATGTCTAAATTTCAATATATTTGCATAGATTTTAATGTGTCAATTTATATTTCTGCATTTTCTTCTTAAAGTTTGAGACATAATTTTTGTGAATATTGTATCTAAACATTAACTTTTTGTTTAAAACACCATGTAAATAATCATTAGAAAAACAAAAAATGAAAATATAAATCTTGTAAATTCTTTCAATTCACCACATTCTATGGCATTAAATTATGGGCACCCTTGTCCCACTATCTCACTCACCCAAGTGAGATTTGAGAATGTGATGGAGTGAAGTTAAAAATCTTCCCTCTATAAACACTTAGTTTTTAGTAGTCTTACAAATATTCACAAGTGAAAGTGAGTGTACTCTTTTATTATTTTCCTTAGTTGAAATTTTCAATTTTTGTGTTGATACAATATGAATTGTACTATAAACTCAATGGTGTTGCCAGCCTAATAAAATCCAAAAATTAAAGAAAGATTCACATAACCATGAAAAGAAGTGAAATATTGTATTTTCAAACTATGCATGAAGGATAGAGCCATGAAGCTATGGGAAAGGATCAACCCAATGATTAAACATGATCTGAGGAATACACAAAGAGGAAGCTCAATGCTAGTCTAGAGAAGGTGTGATTCTTCATAGCATTCATTGAATATGTTAATGCTCATGTTGAATAAATCTCGTAGACTATTATCTAAATAGATAATGGAAAGGTGAGCTCGGAAATTAGACCCATGATGCCCCCAAATCCAACCACGCAACCTCAATAGCTTTTGAAAAAACAGATCCGAATCGATCCACAAAGTAACTATGTGTAGGAAGTGTTAACCTTGACCTGGTTCCTAGATATCTAGAGGGTTAAAGGCTAACTTGCATGAGATCATTGATGATTAATAATAGATTTCATGCATTGGTATATGAGTTAGGTTTTGGTTGCATTGTGAAGTTCTAGGCACAGGGTCATCTTATTGATCTTATTCTTATTCTGGAGATAGGCTACATAGAATTTGGTCATGATAAAAAGTAAATTTTTAGCATGAGATAGGTGCTTGCATGTCATTTTTAAGTGCACCTTTGGATTCCTATAGAGAAATAGATCTTGATGAGTATAATATTGAGGGGCATCTAAAGAGTTTATATTTCTAGCAAATACCAGACATGAGTGACATGTGGCAGCCCTAAACTGTGACACATTGCATCCTTTCTATGGTGACATTTGGAATCTCGAGGTGCATACATGTATTAATGTGATTGGAATGCATTCATGAATTTAAAGTGAGATAACTAGAGTGCATGCCTCAATTAGAAGAAGAGGTGGTATCTGGTGATAATCCTAAGAAAATATTTTCTGAGTGAAGAGAGTCTCATGCCTATTTAATTGAAGATGTGCACTTAACTCACCCTCCTTTTTGGTGTTAGCTCTTCTTTCCCTCTTACGTGAGTTTCTCTCTCTCTCATAGCTCGCCTTATCACTCCACTTCTTGCCACCTCACTCATGACGAGTCCTTTTAACTATGTTCAACCTAGGCTTGTCTTTTGGGTTTGATCTCCACTTATTCCACTTAAACTCACTCTTTTATGACTCCTATTTGTTTTCCCTCCACTCAACCAATTAAACCATACTACCCACATTTTCTAAGACTCACATGAGGGATAAGGGAACATGTAATAATGCTACCTTGCCACTTGTACGCATGCATCATCACTCTTTCTCTAGTGTGACTTGGATTAGCCAAGGGTGTGCATGGGTGGGGACGCTTTCTTTCTCATGGGCCTCCTTAAGAAAATAATAAAATAATACTCATGAAGTTTTTAAACAAAAGAAAGAAAACCATTTTTTATTGTTTTTTTCCACTTATCTCCTTATAGGTATACTCAAATATCAAGTGTAGGCACTCGTTTCCACATCCAACAGGTGCCTACACTTGAAATTTGAATACACCTATAAGGAGATAAGCAAAAAATACAATTAAAAAGTAGTTTTCTTATTTTCCCTCCAGAAATATCTACACCTAGGGATGGCATCATCATTTTGAATCTTATTAGTTCCTTTAAAGTTGATATTTGTTATTATATATTTTGTTTTGAGGTCCATTTTTTACCTCAAAATTCCCCTAATGATAGCTCAAATTTTTTAGAACATATAACCAATCAATGACAAAAGAGAAATTAATGCTCATTCTAAAGAGAGATTATTTCTGACCAAACTAGAAGAGGAACATGTTACATCATTCTCTCTCTTTATCCCATTCCTAACAAGTCTCTTGTCTAGCATGGATTTGTCAGTAGATTGGTTTTGTATTTGGTCTTTGTAGTGCAACCAACTCTTTGATTAATACAAAATAAAGATGTATTATGCTTCATTATCATCTTTTATATCTTGTTAATCTCTAATTTTTAATTGCAAAACTGCAACATTGTTTGTGTCTTGTGTTTTACTCATATTAAATCATATATAGTCACCTCTTCCTTACAGTCATTCCCACTTCCAACATGTTGGATTGTGTCCATTTGGAAGGTAATTATGTCTAGGTTATGTTACAAGAAACTCTAATTTTATCTAAAATACGTATATCCCACATTCATCATAAATTAACATACCCTTATAATAATCTATTTGAAATTATATTATCTTACATGTATTAATGGGATGTAATTCCTCAATATCTCTTGGTATATAATAGAGGCTAGGGAGTCCCATGAGACACAACAAAATATCAAAGTTTCATGTCTATAAAATGTGAACCATTTGTGGTGGTGCTCTTTATAAGGTTGGAGAATTCAAAAGATAATAAAGACATTATTATGATCTCATGTATTTTTCCCCAATTGTGGTTTTACCATGTAAAAATAGTGTGTTCTTTCCTTTTGTGTCATTTCTTTTATTGATTAAATGTTGTTATTATGCATAGGAGGTTAGATTAATAAATTTATATTGTGTTTTATATTTTCATGTGTTTTTTCATACGTTCAATATAATTTCTAATATGGTATTCGGTAAAAAACATTCCTAACAACATTTTATTCAATTTGAGAATTATTATTTTGTAAATTTATCATTAGATCTCGTAGCCATTAAGAATTCTCTTTATATATAGGCATTTTCATTAGAAGATTTTATTTTATTTTAAATTATGACTTCACCATTGAATATGAAACCTCAAAATAAACTAGATCGACTATTGATTTCATAAATTTGGTTTTGGTTTTCCTATTTTTAATTAGTTTTCATAATCTACTTTGATTAATTTAAAAGAAAAATTAACTTATTTATATTTTTAATGATTTGATGGTCATAATAAATTGGTTTAATGAGCTGCAGAGATGTCACATTCACACATTGTGCCCCATTCTTAGGGAGGCTTTACATCTTAAACAATATTTTAATCAAATTTATTGTCGACATATTTATGGGGAACAGAACAATGCAGAAAATGCACTCTCTAAAATGGTTGTTGCACAGGCTATGGTAGTATGGAACATCAAAGAGAAGTTGATTGAAGTTACCTCGAAATTTTACCACAAGCTCTTCATTAAAGGAGTCCAGTTGGATATTCCTGGTCTTGTGCTTATGTAGGTGTTTTGATCCAACCATAATAGTTGGTTCTTGTCTTTTTGAGACATTGTAAAGTCCTGGGGGATGTTATTGATGGTTATACTTTTTTGATATTTCAACAAGGTGTTGGCTTTTCTATTGTTATCTAGCTATCCTTGAACAAACAAAAGGATCATGTTTATGTTTTCCGAACTATTATGATACTATGTGTGCATAATACACATAAAAAATGTAATTCTGTTTTGATTTAATAAAATTACAGGTTTTTCTTCCAGAGAAAAAATAAATAATAAAAAAAGGAAAAAAAAAAAAAAAAAAAAACGAGAAAATTTAACTTATTTAGTGACTTTTTTAGATTTTAGCTTATAACATTTGTTGCAAGCATTATTTTTTTTGGTGAGGCAGTGGTGATAAAAAAAACTATTCAAAATCCCTATTATGGCCAGAATGTTTCCCATGTTTCATTATTCTGGAGCCAACATTTGGAGAAATTGATATACTGGAGGTTCTTTAACACCATTTTTTTGTATCAATTTCATTGTTTAGGGTAACTTGTTGGAGTATAGGATGCGATTGTGTAGGGGAGTATGGTTGGGTCTGTTGGGGAGCTCTCAGAGCAATGCATGCAGGTTGTCATTGTTGGAACTACAAAAGATGATCACCTGAAACATCTATGAGATTTGGGTGTGAAAGACGTGGAGCATCTCTTAGGTTTAATCTCTATAAGAATGTTGTGTATCATGATGATGGGGTGAGCTTTGGATGGAGATGGTGTTGATATTGTATATGGTGTAGTTTGTGTTGGCGCAAATGGCATTGGTGTTGTGTGGATTGCATTTACATGTAACTAGCAGTTTCGGTTGTCATTGTAGTCGTCTCGTGGAACCGTTTTCTATATTTTAATATCATTTTCTTGGCAGGAGGGTAAAATATATGTGTGCTAGCTTTATCTTGGGAAAATCATAATCTCTTCATATTTCCATGTAGTTGTGAGATGGGTTCATTAGTGGTTACTGAGAGCTTGAGGACACATATTCCATGTAATTTTGTTATCAAAATAGCACCTACTTCCTCCTTCTCTTTCTCTCTAGGATTTATTTTATTTTAGTGGTTTGAGGGGAGTGGTGTTTATAGATTTTTATGCTTAATAGATTTCCATTGTTATTTTTCAGGGGGAAACTGGTTTATCAGGTCATAAGTTGATGAGGGATCTTCTTGAAGATAAGCGGAAATATTTAATTGACCAGATATTGTATTCCTATCTTCGATGTATGAGGCCAAATGTTGTGACCTGATTTTCGATGTTGATGCAATGTTCATGTGGCTCTAGAGAGAGGCTTTTCTTCTTATGTAATAGTGTAGTTTTGATGCCATTTATTTTGGATCTTTGTACTTGAATGGTCTTTCCTGTTACAGGTGAGGAGGTCATTGGAGGGGGTGTCCAACTCGTCAATTCTCCAACAATTTATGTTGTAGGTAAGGTTTGTACATTTTTTAATTTGGTTTTTAATTCCATTAAAATATTCTGGGGTTGTGATAAGAAGGGGAGTTAAGTGGAACATTTTCTAAGATTGGATCTGATCATATCGTAGATCTTTTCCATCTTGAGCATCGTCATTCTGTTTCCATTTTGGATTTTTGTGCTTTCCATATTCATCTGGGTTGTCCTTGGCAATGTCATATTGGATAGGCTCTATCAATTATAGGATTTGGACCCTTCTCAATGGATGTTATGGATTTGGTGTGACATTGGCGATATGTTTATTTCCCTATATATTCTACAACTCTGTTCTGAGTTTATTGGGCCCTTTCCTAATCCCACTAGAGATCTTATGTTAGGCCCAATTGTTGACAATATAGATGTAGGATTTATTTTAGGGATGTGACTCTCTCGTGAGATAGAGATTATGAAAATTTGGATTGGTGAGCTATAATCTAGCCCACTCAAGGGGTTTCATAGATCTGTGGTGGTTTGTCAGTCTCAGGTGGAATTTTTTTTGAATTCTCGATCTATTCTGAATGGGTGCCACATTTTTTATTGAAACATCCATGTTGGATCACACTTCTTATCTAGAAGATTTGATCAAACTTACAATCATGGCAAAGAATGTAGTGGGTAGTCGGGTGGGATGCTTCAACAGTTTGAATCTTGTTACCTAGTTGGAATTATCGGAAAAGGCTCCTCCATATAAGAAATTTATGAGCAAGAGGAAAAAATAAATTAAGGCGGACGAGGAAGTCCAAAGTTTAATTCTTGGGGTGGATGTTTATTGGGAGAGCATGGTGAGGCTAAAATAGAGGTTGTTTGTAGGACCATGGGAGTTCTAAAAAATGAAAATTATTTAGATGAAATATTGGATCGAAAATAGTTGGTCACCCATCCTACAATATAGGCCGAAGGTGAGCGTTCTCCTTAATGGATGGTTCAGTTTTCATTTTTTGAAGGTGGAGGAAACTGAGAAGATTGCCTCTATTCATGGGTGAGTGGACATGGTTTTCTCTCGCTCCAATGATGGTATGTAGGATTTGATCCCATTAAGGAAGTCCCCCAATGGAATATCTTGTGGGCAAAGCTTCTAAAGCTTCCTCTGGATCTATGACCCAAGAAAGATATTACGAAAATAGCCAACAAGATTGAAAAGTCTTACTACATGGAAAAGGGCTTCCCAGGCCTCCTAGATAAAAGGGTGGCATGGGTTCTTATTGAAGTGGAATACTCTAGTGTGTTGTTGAGAACAACAGATATTTACTGGGGGGCATTGTCTATCCATCAATGGGTAGACTATTGAAGGGTTCCCTTTAGGTGTTTGGGATTTCATGACATAGGCCATTTGATTGTTGCAAGCTCTCATATATATGGTGTAGGTTGTATTAGGATGGATAGGGATGCGTCCATTGTGGAGTGTGATCTGGCATGTCATAGGTCATTCAAGAAATGTGATTCACAAAATCTAGGCTCCCTCGCAAAATCATCTAAGGTGCCTCTTTCTCAGCCCTTAACTCTCATACCGTATTTCTTTCTACGCTCGATAAGGGAGGGCCAAAGGGGAAATTTTTCCAGAGAGCCATTTTTCCTTACCTACTGAGGGTGAAACTGTGTTGGTCTCATGACGAGAATCACCTTCTTCTCGTCATCAGCCCAAAGAGAATGATGTGGCTAAGTTACAAGCCTCTAGGGCCATCTTGTCTTCGCCACTCTATTAGGGTCCAACCCTGACCCGTTTCTTTATGTAATAGGTTCGAGTCATAGTTATAGTTAGTTAAAGAGTCAATAAAGCCCGTATTAATAATTGTAAGTGGTTGACCCGCATTTAAAGAAAGGGACCACAGTTAGTTGCAAACGGGCCATAGTATTAGATAGATGGTATTGAGAGAACCATGGTACTGACCCATGGTATTGCATGTATGAATCCTATATAAAGGACAGTGACTCCCCATTGAGGAGCATCATGTCTTATTTTGTAATCGAGCTATGCTCTGTTGGAGGTTGCCCCCTCGAAGAGGCAAGTGAACATTGCTTTCATCTCTGAATAATAAAATACTTGTTGTTTTTCTTCATTTTGTTCTGTGTTTTGGGTTGTATTTCTTCGTAAGAGAAACAGTTATCAGAAGAGTAGGGGTAGGAGTGTACGGACATTCAAACGCTTACGTCGATCTCATTTTCAAATCCTAGCCATCGATCTTTGTTTTTAACCCGTGTGCTAGTTGAAGACCTATAGGCCGTAGATTTGATGACCTCGTATATCCAATGGATATCGGGTCATAAATGAAGAAGAATCACAAAGCCATATAACCATATGCACAACAAATTAACACACAAAAATTAAACTGGCGGAAAAGGCAGAGAGCCATCATGTGATCTCTCATGCTCATGTAATTCACATTATTCAAATAATTTAATAATACATTTAAATACATGAGTAAGTGGTCTTAAGATAGTGCGTCTATCTTAGACTCACTTGGTTGAGACAATTTCTCAACTTACACACTAATTTAGGAGAGCTAGCTGGAGAGAATCTCTCATCCAAACTAGACTCCTTAGTTTGAGGAATTCTCATGATTTTATTTATTTAATTTATAATTGGATTTATTATTGATTTTTAAGACAGTGGGGCTAACATTGCCCCCCTCAATGATAAATCCAAAACGAACAAGGAACCATCTTCCAAGTTCTCAAGTTGATCCTCAAAAAACATTTGCCTGAAAAACGACAAAGTTGGATGCTGAAAGAAACTGCAATATGAAGAGACCATGAGTCAGCTGCATGATTGATTCATCTCTGAATTTCACTTGACAACTCCATCATGTGCCAAGCCGCAAAAGGATCCAACTATCCTTTGCTTGAAAACAACATCTGGTGTCCACTGACACAATTTGATGAATGCCCATTGGCGTATTTGCTGATGATGATCACCCACTGGTTGATGAAGATGCCCACTAGATGCTTCACTAATGTTGTCAAGACTTTTAGTCTGACAACCACTTGTCAATTTCATTGACATTTTCCCCCCTTTGTTAGCTGAAAGGAGAGGTAATCTTCTCTAAATTATATCTGAACTCCCCCCCCCCCCCCCCCTTCAGGGGTAGGAGTGGTTCACTAGTGTACTCCCACATTCAACTACACGAGAGTACCATCTTCATTTTTACTATTGGCTGCAATATGTGTGAGTGAATCTGATTGTAAAACTTGTACAATATTTTGGCTTTGGATGACCATTCCCAGGGATCAATCCATGAATAATTTATCTTCAATCTGGCTGACTGTCGTTGGTTGCAACATTTCTCTGATGTATGATTTGACTTGCCATAATGGCTACAAGGATGGAGATCAAAACATTGATTTTCCAGATGATCGGTTCTTTGATAATGAGAACATTTCGGTTTGTCTGCAACTTGAGTTTGTGTGCATTTATGTTTGTCTGCAACTTTAGTTTGTGTGCATTGACGTCGGTCTGCAAGTTGCTGAGAACTTTTTGAGGTGATTTTTTCAAGTAATCCGGCACTAACAAATTGAATGGGCTTTGAATAATCAGGGATATGTAAGTTGTCGTTAACTTTGACATATCCTAAACCACGTCGATTTTGATTACTTTGAATTTCTTCCCATGGCTTGATGATGGGTTTGGAAGAAATTTGAACTGGAATAACTTCAACACTTGAAGCTGGTTGGATGAATGAAATCCAATGATCAGATATCTCTGGATTGGTCAAAGACTTGGAAGCAACATGCTTCTCTTGCAACTCATTTCTCTGCAGTTCGACTCCGGTTGAAGGAACTCAATCATTTCATGTGCATGTTGAATATGCACTTAAATGTCAGCAAGAGTTGTTTTGTTGATGTTCACCATGTCGCCAGCTGATGATAAAATCAAATTGTTAAGAATTTGGGATATTTGAATGTGTGTCACCATGTTAGCTTGCTCACTTTGAATTCAAGCTCGCTTTTACTGTTGCTTATTGTTGATGCTTCACTTGCTAGATTTTTATAGCTTGGTTGTTTGAACTCTTGATGTCACGCTCACTTGAGGACGATCACTTTGCTTGAATGCTTCACTCACACTTTGTGAATGCTTCAATTAACTTCACACTGGCTCATTTTTTGTACATGTCGTTCTTTGAACTTTCGCACTTGATTTTGACATGCTTGCTTGCTTGGTTGTTTGATTGACATGCTCGCTTTCTTTGATTGTTTGAATGACACTCTCTCTTGCTTTGTTGTTTGATTGACACGCTCGCTTGCTTTGATTGTTTGAATGACGCACTCACTTGCTTTGCTTGCATTTACTTGATTGATTACTGACACTTTGTGCTTTTTTGAACGTACTCACTGAATGTGTTGATTTAAAAAAGAAAGGGTATCAAACAGTGTCAAAAATGCACCCAAGAGACAAATGACAAGTTCAATCTTGATGACTCAATTGAAGACTTACTTGACTTAATGTATTCACCTTAACAATTCAAATTAGGGTGTTGGTTACAACTGAGAATGCACCCTTACAATTCAACTAAATTGGACATTGATTACAATTCAACTTACAAATTATAATTTGCAAGTTACATTTTTATATTGAGCTTATTAAAAAATGGTGCAAGTGCAATTGCCAAAAAATTGTTGTTGAATTGCTGCAAAAAAATTGTTGATGTAGATGACAGCTTGATTGGATGTTGATGCAGAAATGTCTTGACTTGAAATGCTTGATTTTGTAGCGTCCTTCACTTGATTGTTTTGATTACATGATGTGAAATGTGCTTGCTTGGAAGATCATCTTATCAAGTTGATGATGTGATGCTTTTTGCTTGTGTACTTTAAGCTTGATTATAGCAGCTTGATTAACTGTTCTTATACTTAAACTCGTTTATGTGCATGTAGTTGTTTAAGCATAATACAAAGAGATAATTTGAACACAAGTCATGCAAATGCATTCATTACACACAGTGTACCTAAGATCCCCTTATTCAATTTCAGGCGGATCTAGGACACAAGCACCACAAAAAAGATATGTTTTTATTAAGTAGTGAATTACATCAACCTTCACCTTCACAACATCATGAATGAAATTTCTCCAACAATGAGAAAGCCAAGCTCACAGATTATTGAAGCAACTTGTCTTCAAAAATAAATGTACACTAACTCAATCTGCTAAAAGTTAAAGCTTTCTTCAAAATATAACAATGAACTTCCCTTTTTTTATAAATCTTCACTTATCACTTTAATACAAAATTTCACTTATAACTTCAAATATATCAACCTTATTCTGAATTAATCCCAATCTTCACCCTTATGACTCCATAAAATAAAAAATATTTTATCCACTCTTTATCTCTCCTAAAAAAAATCACTCAAAAAAAATATACCTTATTTCTCCATCACTTCAAAATAAATAAAAACTACAAACACTACTTATCTCTCCTTCATTTTTTAAATCACTTTGAAAGAAGTGAATTAAACTTTTTGTAGTGCAGTCGGGTTCGCTCTCGTGATGCCAAAAACTAGTGGGTATGCAGATCTGTGCATGCCCGATTCCCATTTGCATTGCACCTTTTCCAATTGTTGTTGCAATAGTACTCTCAGGGGAATATGAAGATGACATGGATAATTCAGAGGATGTAATCTATACTGGTCAACGTGGTCTGATACGTTTTTCTCTCCTGAAATTGGTTGTTGTTGTTAATTTAGTTCAAATAAAATACATCCATGGAGTCCCCTACAACTGAGCGCAAGCGTATGCGAGCCCAAAGCTCCTTGTCCATTAGTGACACAAGAGAAAGGCCTGAGCCTCAGAAAACGGAAGCTTCTGAATTGAAATTATCCGACCATGCAGACTCATTCGAATCTAGTTCCCCTAAAGTTAAAGCTCCCACTTTGAAGAAACCCGACTTTGTTCTGGGCCCGCCAAATCCCATGGTGCTGGGAGACTCGAACAACGAATCAACCAAGCGATCCGTCAGCGAGAACCATTCCGACAAAAATTTGTACACACAAGGCCAATAAGGTTTCAATCCTTCAAGTCATCATTATAAATTTGGCATTGGTGAGCCAAGGGATTTATCTCATCTAGATACGATATAATACTGCTTCTCTGAATTTATCAATAATATGTGTAAGCCAGACTTGTAGTAAACCCAACTTATTTACAAGCCCAGTTGTTGCTATGAGGAACTCAAACAATACTCTAAACACTAGGTCAGAGATCGAAGCAGATTATGAGCACCCTGACTCCCAAAGCTTCATTGAGTGCTCTAGGGTCGTAATGAAAGCACAAGGATTCCAACGCAAGGGTCAAACCCAGTTTGTAGAGCTAGACCTGGAGAGTGATCTAACTATGGAGATAAAAGGATGGAGCTTTTATCTGCACAAGTTCCATCTGTTACAAGAAGTGGACGATTGAGTCAATTACCGGTCTGTAGTGAGTCAGCGCGTCAGGATTGTATAAAGCTAGACGATATTCCTGGAAATGACAGAAGATATGGAGGAAGGTAATCTTATTTCCAAAACTAAGATCTTTCTAGCCTTGCAGTGTGGTCGTCGTGGAAAGACTTTATACTTGTGTTGAAAAGTTGCGAGCAACTTTCTCCATGGGCAAAAAACCTCCAGTTAGTGAGGAGTTGCGATTCAATAGCATGGAAGGCGTGCACAGATACAAGGGGCAAAAACTGGCATTATACCTCTGCAATTACCAACATTAACATTCTCCTAAGTACCAAGTCTCCTCATATTTGGGATGAAATCAAAGATCATCACGAATTTTGTAACAATAACAAGGGTCAATCAGCTCCACAAAACTGGTGGTTTGAGGATGTCACAATGCTGCGCATTGATCATTTTGTTAGGGTTATCTCGGCCATCAAATTCAAGGGTATGGAACCCAACTTGGTAGGTGCAGTAATTATGCATTATTCCTCTACAGGGATATTAAACTTAGAGCAAAGCAACGTTGTGACTAGAACAGAGGACATGAGTAGAAGCTGGGATGTTGGAAGTGATGGGGTAGTAAAATTCAAAATCACAGGAGGAAGGAGAAACGACGAGAAGGAGAAGGCCAAGGTTAAGGCGCAAAACGGAATTCCAAGTCACCAGCTTGTGCTTGTACTCACCTGAAGATAATTCCCTCACCTCTGAGGCATCTCTCTGCCTTTGCTCATGCACCACATACTTCTTTGTCAGAATTTGTGCACCATATTTAGAATTACATACGGCATGATTCCCATGGATCAATTAAAAATTACATTTTATCCAGAGGCTCTCCACTCTGCTTCAATTCGTGTGTGCTTCTTACAATATATCACTTCTCCCACTCTTCCTTACACAGGCTCCACAAAAATCAAATTTTCTCCGATACCACATGAAGAAGAATCACAAAGAGATATAACCATATGCACAACAAATTAACACACAAAAATTAAACTGGTGGAAAAGGCAAAGAGCCATCATGTGGTCTCTCATGCTCATGTAATTCACATTATTCAAATACTTTAATAATACATTTAAATACATGAGTAAGTGGTCTTAAGATAGTGTGTCTATCTTAGAATCACTTGGTTGAGACAATTTCTCAACTTACACACTAATTTAGGAGAGCTAGTTGGAGAGAATCTCTCATCCAAACTAGATTCCTTAGTTTGAGGAATTCTCATGATTTTATTTATTTAATTTAATAATTGGATTTATTATTGATTTTTAAGATAGTGAGGCTAACATTCCCCCCCTCAATGATAAATCCAAAACGAATAAGGAACCATCTTCCAAGTTCTCAAGTTGATCCTCAAAAAACATTCGCCTAAAAAACCACCAAAGGTGGATGCTGGAAAAAACTTAAATTTGAAGAGAACATGAATCAGCTGCATGTTTGATTCATCTCTGAATGTCACTTGACAACTCCATCATGTGCCAAGCCGTAAAAGGATCCAACTGTCATTTACTTGAAAACAGCATCCAGTGTCCACTGAGGCTAACATATTTCTCGCAAGCTAGTAAAAAGCAAATGAAGATAGGCATAACTATTAGATAAAATGTAATAATTACATTTTACCTAATATTTATCCCACCTCCTCCCCTCAATCCAACTCACTTTCATAGTTAAACTTATTCATTTCTAAACTTACGATCCTAGATCTATCAAAACTATATTTCTATAGCACATTATTACACATAAATTAAGAGAATATATTACATATATTATATTAAAGTGATTATCAAATAAGCCATTAGAATGAAGAAGCAACTATTGTTTCGTACTTCTTAAAAACACCTTCTCGAATCACCCAATACCCTTCAAGAAGCTCCAAAGTGTAGGGACTAGCCCTATAATTTTTTTAATTTTTTTTTAAGTACTAAAAATACAACCATAAGAAAATAACATTGGGAACTCAAAAATTACTAAGCATTATATAAAACTTTCCTGAATTTCACTTCATTGAACATATCATCTAATTTACATGTTATTAACTAAAACCATAATGAAGTCATACAAAAGAATATTATAACAACATAGGTACCGTTCACTAGGAGACGAGATTCAAACTTGACTTGTCGCTAATTTCCCTCCTTTGTTGTCGGTCACCCCTAAGTGTGAATGCCGACTTGCTTAATCCGAATGCAATGACCCACCGGTTGACCTCCCAGCCTACTCCTTGGGTACTCTCCTTCCCCACGGACCCCCGAGCTACAATGGGGTTGTACAATGGAGGAATGTATTAGCTGGTAAAGGAGAGCACTCTTTGGCTCAAGAGTCCCCTCTCTAAAGTCCTCTACCTCACCAAACTCACTATAGCTCGTAGTCACTACTCTGACATAGTCTCATCCATCCAACAGTAGGGTAAAGAAAAAGTCCCTTCTCACATGGCTTGCCCCTTCTTTTATAGGAGTCCGCATAGGTGAAACTTGGCATTTAATGCATAATTAATTAGTTTTGTTATTCCAATAGTTTGATTATTCACCCACCCATGCGTCACTCTCTCATCAAGGATCTCCAAAATTATTTACTTAAATTTTAATTTAAAAATAATATTTTTCCTCACCTCAACAAGATTCCTATTTCTTCTCCTATTTGTCTCTTGATCCCCTTCTTTAACCCTTAATTTGTGTTCATTACTAAATTCAATTGATAACTCAAGATTTGATCCCCTATCTACTCCCTAATTTAACTCAAGTTATCTCTTAGATGGATATTCTTATGCTGGTTGTTGCCACATGGAGATTCTCTTTTTCTCTAAAATTTAATTTATTAATCTTATTTTAATTCACCATCATCTTCTCTTAATTAGGTTTAACTATTTTAGGATTAATATTTATCCTTGCATTTATGTCCCTCTTTCCCCTTTTTACCTAATTAAATTACATTATCTACCTAATATTTTCCAACATGGGAACGATAAAGTTTTTAAGGTAAAATATTTTATTTCTTCCTATGATCCTCTTAACCCAAGTTTTATTCTTGATTTAATTACCTCGGTTTCTAACATCATTTACCCTTGATGTGAATTTACCTATTTTTTCATATCTTGATTATATTTATTAATTTATTTATTTTTAATTATTCCAAGGGTGCCAAGTTTGGTCATTCCCTTCAGGAACTTCCCCTGAAGTTCCAAGTGTGTCACGCCTAACAATTTATTTGTGATGCCAAGGGTTCCAAGTTGGTCGTGTTCTTCAATATATTCCCTTGAAGTTCCAAGGGTGCCACGCCACTTGCCTTTCAAGCATTCAGTGGCTACGAGGGCAAAGTATAGGTGCAATGACATAGACCACTATCATCTCTTATGTTTCTTGCTATAGTGAGACTAATAGTGTCATGGATCAAGGAATCCACCTTGATGCGTGCCCCCCAATAAAATCTTCATGAGTAACCCAACTTTGGGACTTGCCCCCATGACATCGTGATCTTCAAGGTGAGATTGTTTCAACCTTTCCAACCCAAGTCACAGTGGGAGTGCTAGTGGGTGAGATCAAGAACACTATCCCACCCCTCCTATGCAATTCCATCCAATTGTAAAACCCCATCACCCATATGTGTCATTCGGCCAAGCAACTAATCTGTGCCTGCAACCACTAACATATCATCAAAATATAGATAAACATATATAGCAGGTTTCGAAATTGACCTAGAATTTCAAAGATAAAATAATATAAATTTTCATCAAACCAGGTGTCGTCAATTTGTCATATGCAAGTGCCTCTGGTGGTTTCATGCCATACTCAATAATCATTAGTAACAGGGTTTCTTAGTGCTAGTCATTCTCACAATAGCATTATCAACATCACCTAGTCATTCGCATCATTGTTCATTGTGAACCAGAACTAATGCAAGTAGGTAACATAGGGGACACATCCATCATGGCTATCATCATAATAACATCAATGGAAACATACATATCCATCAAATCTATCAACATCGTAACATCAATAGCAAACATACCTATCCATCAAAGCTATCATCATCAGGATATCAATAGAGAGCATACATATCCTTTACTGCTATCATCATCATAAATTCAATAGAGACCAAACATAACCATTTATGCTACAATCATCATAATATCAATAGAGAACATGCATAACCATTAATGTTGCAATCATCATAATATCAATGGAGAACATACATAAACATCACAACCACTAATAATAGAGTCATGTGTCCAGATCCTCAACCCGAGGTCCTCAAAGAATACAGTGTGGGCCTTAGGGCTAAATAAATGTTAATGTCATATCACTATCAGTCAACTAGAGTGAGGCACTACATACACTGCCTCTTAATACTAGACTTCATCTTGAAGTCCTTGGAATAGGTAAGAAAAATGGTGATGCATCTCCTCGATGTCCTCCCAAGTAGTTGAACTGGGACTATAATTGTCCCACTGGACCTTAACCTGGTCCACTAACTGTCGTCTAAGCTACAAAGTTCATTGGTCCAGTATGCGAACTGGTTCAGCCATCACTATTCCCTCATCTAAAACCTGCAAATGACCAAAGTTAATAACATGCGAAGGATCTGAAATATAATGATGCAAAATAGAAACATGAAACACATCATGCATACACACTAAAGATGGAGGTAAGGCAAGCCTATATGCCACCAGCCCTTTCTTTTCTAAGATTTCAAAAGGTCCCACAAACCATGGAGACAATTTTTCTCCCTTTCCAAATCTTATAGAGCTTTTTTGGGGCCTTACTCTCAGGGACACCCTATCTCCCACTTCATAACTTTGGTCTACCCGATGAGCATTAGCATAGCTATTTTGTCTATCTTGTGCTTCTTTTAGCCTCCCCCTAATCATAGTCATTTGTTCTTCCATCTCTTGCACTGCTTCTGGCCCTATTAATACTCGGTCCTCTAGTCGGTCCCAACTAAGAGGTATTCTACAATGCCTTTCGTAACAGAACTCAAATGGTGCTATCTTGATGGAACTCTAAGAACTATTATTGTAAGCAAATTACACAAGGGGTAAAAACTCCTCCCATTTCTTTTGTTGGTCCATCACATACATCTGAAGCATGTCTTCGAGGATTTGATTAGTCCTCTCTATTTGCCCATCTATCTTAGGGTGGTAAGTTGTGCTGAAGTTCAACTGGGTTCCCAAAGCTTCTTGGAAATTGGTCTAAAACCTTCCTGTAAACATTACTCCCCTATCAAATATGATCTTCCTAGGCACTCCATGCAATCTCATAATCTCATTAATAAAAACTCTGGTTATTTCTGGTGCCTTATATGTAGTCTTAACTTGTATGAAATGGGTGCTCTTTATTCAATGTGTCCACCACTACAAATATGGAATCATGTCTTCTTGAGGTCATTGGTAGTCCCATAATGAAGTCCATTGATATAACTTACCATTTAGATTTTGGTATCTCATGGGGTTGCAATAACCTTGCTGGATGTCTGTGTTCAGCTTTTACTCGTTGACACTCTATGCATCTTGCTACCAAGTTCATGATGTCTTTCTTCATCCATTTCCAAAAGAAGAGTGGTTTCAGGTCCACACTCATCTTCTTAACACCAGGGTGTGTCATGTATACTGCGCGATGTGCTTCATTCAAAATTAACTAACATATATCTTCATTCGGCGGTACATATATCCTTCCCCAAAATTTTAGTAGCCCATCATTATCAAGGGAGTATTCTTCATATTTTGGGACTCTCATTTCATCCTCCCTCAAAATTTTTCTAACTACCTAATACTAGGTGTCTTTAAATTGTAAATCAAGAAGTTTCTCCCTCAAATTTGTCTTTAAGGGAATCACTAAAAATATCTGAGGCCTCCTACTTAAAGCATCAACCACCCTATTTACCATTCCTTTTATGTAATTGATATCAAAATCATATTCACTAATTAGCTCAAACCATCGTCTTTGTCTTTCATTTAAGTGGTCTTGAGTGAATATGTGTTGTAGCCCATAATGGTCAGTCCTAATATCAAACTTCCTTCCTAGAAGGTAGTGTCTCCAAATATTTAGTGCATAAAAAATTGATGCCATTTCTAGATCATGGATTTCGTAGTTTTCTTCGTGGTTCTAATTTTCCTTGATGCATAAGCTATTACTCTTCCTTCTTACATCAATACACAACCCATTCCTTCCTTGGAGGCACCTGTGAAAACCAAAAATTCTTGTTCCATATCCTACACCTTCAAAATTGGTGTTGTCGTTAATAACACCTTTAACCTTTAGAATGCCTCTTCACATTTTTCAGTCCAAATTAATTTCTTGTTCTTTCTTTGGAGCTCAGTAATGGGGTTTGCTATCTTCAAAAACCCTTCGACAAATCTACGATAATACCCTGCCATGCCCATGAAACTTCGTATTTCATGAACATTGGTTGGTATTGGCCATTCCATGATGGCCTCGATCTTTACCAAGTCTACTATGATACCATCCCCAGAGATAATGTGCCCAAGATAATGATTCTTGGTTTGGTAAAAGGAACACTTTGACAACTTCTTGTATAATTGGTTTTCTCTAAGACATTGTAGAACTATCCTTAAGTGTTCGTCATGCTCTTTTGGGGTCTTTGAGTATATCAAAATGTCATCGATAAATACTTGTACAAACTTTTCTAAGTAATCCTGAAATATTTCGTTCATCAAACTCATGAAATCACCCGGGGCATTTGTCAGTCCAAAGGGTAAAACTACAAAATCATAATGCCCAAATCTTGTCTTAAAGGTTGTCTTCAAGATATATTCTTCCTTGATTCTCAATTGATGATATACCAACCTTAGATTTATCTTTGAAAACACAGTTTTCCCCCTCATTTGATCAAACAAGTCATCTATCCTTGACAGAGGGTATTGATTTTTTATCGTCACTTTGTTCAACTGGCGGTAATCAATGCACAGTTGCTAAGACCCATCCTTCTTCTTAACGAAAATCATAGGGGCTCCCCACTGAGATATGCTAGGTCATATGAACCCCAAGTCCAACAATTCCTTTAATTGGATCTGTAATTCCTTTAGCTCTAGAGCCGACATATGATAGGGTGCCTTTGCAATAGGCTCAGTGCCTGGTTTAAGGTCGATGGTGAAATCAATTTCCCTTTTTCGAGGTAGCCCGGGCAGTTCTTCGGGAAATACATCCTTAAATTCAACAAGAAATGGATGTTTATCAAGGTTTTCATAATCACCCTTATCGTTTAGAGCTACCACCGAGAACATTTGACATACCTTTCGCCTATATTTCATTAGTTGCATGGAGGAGATGAACCTTAGGGATACCCCTCGGTTCTTTCCCCTTAATGATTTTCTTTGGCCATCATCGTCTGTGAAATGTAGAATCTTATCTTTGCAGTCTAGGAGTGCCTCATGTCGTTCCAACCAATCCATTCCTATAACTACGTCATAGACTCCTAAAATTGTATATTACAAGGATACCTTGGTCTTACATACACCCAAGTCCACCTCACAATCCTTTACCATCCTTCCTACATTTCTTTTCATAGCACATGCCATTTCTACATGTCTAAATTCATATTGTGTAATTTCTTTATGTTTAATCCTTGACAATGCATTTAGAGAAATAAAGGAATCAGTAGCTCCTGGATCTATTAAAATGACAAAACTCATACCATCAATATTACTTGAGGTTTCCAACACAGTGGACTGGTGTTCGACCTGGTGATTGTTCACTGCTGCATGGATGCGATGAGCCTTCCCCATATCCCCCATCGTAGTTTCTTTCTTAGTTGAGTTGGTATTACTTGTCTTTTGAGGGCAATCCCTCTCGTAGTGAGGACCTCCATAAGTCCAACACCCCCTCTTAGGAGCTTGGCTCCTACTACCAACTGAAACGGGAGTTGGGCTAGAACTCTGCTGGAAAGAGCCAGACTGTTGGGATCGGTGCTGAGGTGATGTGACTTGGTGCTATCACATAGGTTGGTGCTATTGTGGTTGACGAGTTTGTTGAGGTACCCTGTGTGGATGCTGATATGGATGCCTATATCGTGTTCTTTGATTTCCTATTGACCACTTTTGATGATTAAGCATAGGACCCCTTTGCAAATTTATGTGTTCCATACTGTTTCCACTTGGTACTTGTGATCCTATGGGCCTTGTTGACTTACTAGGTCCACTGCTCATGATCTCCTCCTCTGCAATGATCACCTGCTGAACTGACTCGTGCAAGTTGTGAGGCATTAAGATTCTAACCTTGGCCCGAATCTTAACATTTAGTCCATACACAAATTTGTTCACCTTGAGCTTTTTTGTGTTTAAGTGAGGGGCATAACGGAGTAATTCCATGAAACGAGCCTCATACTCTGGTAGTGAGTGACTCCCTTGATTTAATGCATTGAATTAATTTAGCTGCCTCTCAAGGAACTCCTTTGATAGGTAACGTTCCCTAAATTTTTCTTCAAATAATTCCCAAGTTACTTATGAGATATCTATCCCCAATTGGGTTAATAATGTCTTCCACCAAAGTAGTGTGTTTCCCTTTAGCTAGAATATACCCATCTTGGCCTTCACGTTTGAGGTGTAATCTCTTAGGGTAAAGCACAAAGCCATGTTTTCTAACCATGCCTTTGCAAATTGACCATCCGTGGACCCCCAAAATTTTGGAAATTTTACCTTTTCCAAATCTCAACGTACATCACTTCTTGTCATGTTTTAGGGTTCTTCGTTTTGTATGAAAGGTCCTCCATGCTCCCTTTCCAAATAGTTTATTAATGCCTCAGACATGTGTTGGAATGATCTCATTAAGTTCAAAACTTCTCCGACTGGTATTTGTTCTTGTGTTGTGATGTTTTCCCCATCATTGGGTGGGGTGGTAGGAGTTGGTTGTTGTGGTGACGCCATGTTGTGCCCTTTAGCTTACCCACTCCTCCTTGTACCTCTTCTAACCATGGTTCACCTACCACAATTTAATACGATTTTTCCTTATAAGATAAAAATCAATCAAATAAAAATCATAACCAACGTGAGTGGTTCTATAATTTATTGTTATCATTATATACTTCCAAAGGAACAATTTTTTCATTTATAAGTTCTTGATGATATAATTCACCTATCAATTTCAAACCTTCCTATAAGTTTTAATCATAAGGATACAATCAATCTGACTCAGCTTAGTAGGCTTAGACTACATTATGTCATGTAAATGATAGAGGTGGTTGGTAGCAATATCATAACATAAACTGAGAATGTCTTTAGTAAAAAGAGAGAGAGAATAAGTTTTAAAAGAATGTAATGATTTTGAGAATGTTAAACTAGCATAACCATGAAGAGTAAATGACTGGAATAGTTCAAGAGTTATTTGAGATCTTATTTACATTAAGGGGAAAAAAACATATCTACCAAGAGTTGGTGCCCACCATTATTTATGCAAGTTGTTGAGCAATTTTAGGTAAGAAATTTATTGATGTTGTATTTAAAAGAATCCAACTATATGACCAAATTATACATTAGTGTAAAATATTTGTATAACTTTCGGACACTATTACCATATTGTAATATCTCAACTCCAATATATTGTAATTTGTAAATGACCATAATGAACAATTTTAGTAAAAATAGATTCGTTGAAAACCTTAGGCTCGGCGTTATTTTGCAACAAATTTAAAAAATAATCATAATTAAGTTAAAATATGTATATATTACCTTCATACTGATATCTGTATTGTCCAACACCCATAAAAATCTTTCTGATAGCATTTTTTAAAAACTTTATGCAGTCACATGCAAGCAAAGCAAAATACACATACAAAGGAATTTCACAATTCCCAAAGTGAGAGAGAATAACATAGGATCATCATCGTTGACGTCCCTGCCAACTTCAAGCATGGAAATGAAAAGAAAACCATCTAAATCCTCAGTGCCTACCGTTCACCATCAATCCTTATTCATCCACCCATCATTATGAGGAGATAGTATGCATTACTTCTTCAACATTCTTTATGATTTTTTTTTAAATAATACTTATTTCTATTTGGTGAATAATGGTAATAACCAATTATCCATACGCTAACAAAATGGATTTTTCTCCATTGAAAAAAAAAACTCATTTCATACACTTAATATATCTAATAAAAGTTGTGTGCCAAAACTCATTGTTTTAGGTATGATTCGACAATTATACAATTCCTCAAGGACATCTATCATGGATATTCCTTGAGATAAATTAGCTAGAGATTTTCATCATTTTCCAGTGGCTTCTATCGTTCTTTGGTTGTCTTTGTGGATTCTAAGAAAATACTCATGGCTGAGATCCATGAAAGTGAAGAAGATTAACTTTATTTGTTTGCATTTTGTTCAAATTTGTTGAATTTAATTTTACGAACCAAAATTAACACCGCAGGTGGGGTTGTTTGGAGTCTAGACTGTATAGGTCCTAAAATGTAAATCTTTGCAAAAAATGAAAATAAGTGAAATATTCCTAAAGATTTTCCCCAACACCCCCAATATGTAAGTGTTTCAATTCAGAGTGTGCATATCTTACGAAAAAATATGCATTAATTAGGTAACATTTAATCTATCATGGAGTACAAATCCAAGGGTAAATTGGCTGAAGGTCATTATATTTCAATTGTTCATCTCATTAAAAGCTACACCGCTCTCTCATTTTCTTTGTACATCCTAAGACTTCTCCATATCTTGCATCCAGATTTGTAAATAAATACTGCAGCTCAAAATTGAGTTTTTCTTGTGTTTTCCTTGTTGTTAAGAATTTGGTTAGGTTTCTATTAAATCCTTATCATAATTGAATGTGGAAAACGTTAGAAACTCTAAAATATGCACAATTCGCTTAACATTTTACAAAATTAAATGAGACAAACAGTGTAGGATACAACAAAAGTTTCTTGTCAGGCTGAAGAGTGTCATCTAAATGTGCCTCCATTAGATACTCTTCGACATTAGGATGGTCCATATCAACTTCTGACTTGGAAGAATTCATTTTCGAAAACTCATCGGATTAAAGGCAAAAGAAACCCTGTGCAGAGGTTTCAAGATGTAGGAAATGAATAGCACAGATTTTGATCCATGGAGAAATCAAAGGCTAAGAAGCTTCCACGTGGGTCTATAAACGCTGTGACGTAGGCCCTAGGGTTCCTAGGATGGACCAATAGTAAGTTGAAAATGTCCTTGTTTCGAAAGTAGATGTAGATGAAATTCCTTTGGATGCACGACACAGAACCCTGTGGAGATGCTTATCTAGAAGCTATATATAATAATCTTGAGGTTAGATTGCTTGTGAAGTAAAAGTATATAAAGGATCTATTTCATGATATTCCTTGGATTTGGTGTTGCAAAAATGATCAAGATAATTGTTGGGGTAGCTCATGTTATGTACCAAAGACTTCTAAACATAATTCCAACAATGCATTATTAGAAGCATAACATATACTCCCCCTGAACCTGTGCCAACTGTTCATTGTCAGATCTGATCATTACAAATATCAGTAAGAATCATCAAGGCATCATCATCAATCAGATATACATCAAGTCATCAACAACTTATGAGGGTCAAACTCACTTCTAAGTAACATTCACTGACTGTAGTCATCAATCATCTAGACAGAAAAGATAATTGATAATTGTATTAACCATATCAGACCCCTTTTCTGAGTCTATCCCACTACTTCTTCATCAAACCAACATATACGTGATTGAGCAGCTTCAAAATTGCATATATACGCTACTTGTCTTCATGATAATGGCGTATGACAATTAGAATACTAAATTTCATACTTTCAGTTCCTCCTGAGTCTGTTATGTTTGTATATTGAGTTATGCCACATGTTTCTGATTATACTTCCTTCTTCTTCCATACCTTGGAGTGTGATGAAGTTTGCTCCTTTTGGTATGTTGGCCGAAATTTTCTCTTGCATTCTTTTGTTATATGCCCTAACTTGTTACAAGCATAACATCTTATATGTTTCATATTCCCTCTATAGCAGTCAATGGATTTGTGACCAAACATATTGCAAGAAAAACAATATCCCTTAAAGTACCTGGAAGCTGATGATCTTTCTGTGTGGGTTATTAGTTTGAAGCATTCTACTCCTGCATCTGGCTACAACATGTCCAAAATTATGGCATATAAAACATTCAACATTATTCATCAGAGGAAAGAACCGATTATCACTTCCATAGTTAGGAGTAAATGATTTTCTTTGAAGACTTTCTTTCCTTGGTTGTTGATGGGGTTGACCTTGTATCTCCTTGTTGAGCATTTCAGATTTTGCATTAGATTTCCTTGCTTTATTTTGTGAGCTAGATTCACCTTTAACAGTTTCATGAAAACCAAGACTAGATTTGATGGCAGGAGACCTTTGACTACTAAGAATATCATCCAAAATATTAGTACTATCTTGAAATCGTAAAAGTTTATCCTTTTCTTCTAATTTACCTTTTATGATATTTACCTCTACCTGATATCGCTCTTCCTTTTCAAGATACTGCTTCTTCATGATTTCTTTAGATTTTCTTCCTTCTTCCACTTGTTGTTTTAATTTGCGAATCTCATTTTCTTGTTCTTCATCTTCTTGAGGTAGTTCTTAATTCTGCTTATTTGAATTTTCAAGATCTTCTTTTAGAGAGACTATCTCAACTTCAAGACTTTTATAGTAACTGGATCTTTCTATAAGTTTCTTGATTGTTGTATCCTTTTCATTTACTTCATTTCTCAATGATGTCACTTCATCCTGCAACCTTTGAAATTGATCTTCCTGTTCCTTGTACTGCTTCCTTTCTTTGTTTCTTTCCTCCAACTAAGCTTTTAATCTGGTAACTTCTTCTTTGTAGGAACATTCCCTTTTATCAATTAGATCTTTTTGATATCTAATTATGTCTGTGAGATTTTTAAATTCTCCCTCTATTTGATTTATTTCTCTTTCACCCATAAGATCAAATTCAGTTGTTTCGTTGTCACAATCATTATCTTCAAATGAACAAAGAAATGTCTCACCAGAGGACAATAAATTTGTACCTGATAATTCTTTTGCTTGTTCATCTTCATTTTGAGGTGATTCTGAATCTGAAGAGTTGCTTCCATATAGTGGCCAGTCGTCTCTTCCACTATCATAGTTCCTTTGAGATGTCTTCTTCTTTTGAGGTTCTTTCTTCTTTTTCTTCTTTCCCATTGTTACTACGGATCTCCTTTAAGCGATCAAGCTTCTGCCAAAGGACCTGCTCTGATACCCATTTTTGGGAATAATACTGAGTTGGGGGGGGGGGATGGGGGGTGAATTAGTATTTGCAAATCAATAACTTTTTCATTTCCATAATCATATTTATATATGCTACTTCAGTGAACAAAACTCACATGTGCATGCAACTGTTCTTAAGGCAACCAGCGTATATCCACTAAACTTATGATTTAGTTAATTCATCATATGTTGATCTTTAATCAGTGCATCAGTACTTTATTAACTATTAAACAGTAACTATGTGCAATAATAACAGAATAAACCATCACACATAAGCAACACACATGAACACCAATATTTAAGGTGGAAACCCAATGCGGGAGAAAAACCAACTGTTGTTGTTGTCTTTATCTTCTTTTAATATAAGGAATAATATGTTTACAATCTTGTACTAGTGCAGACTCATACCGGTACGTAGGCACCCACCTGCAAAAGGATACAACCTTCTCTCGTTCTCTGGCTTCTACTGGAAGGGAACTCCAACCTCCTAGCTCTTGTACTCGCTGATATGTTTACCAGTATGTAGGCGTCGACCTACAGAAGGCTACAACCATCAGCATCCTCCAGGGACCATGTTTCATAAATTTTCATACTAGATACACAACAATACAATATGTAGGCCACGTTTCATCAAATTTTCACACTAGGCCTATTAGTAACATTGAAGCTCAAAATCAATCACCACTACAATACATCCATAAAATACATCTACATTAACCAATCACTGAAACTCAATCATCAATCTCTGATATAACTGAAACCCAATCATCAATCTCTGAATCAACCATAACTGAATCAAACAATCACTGAACCTCTGACATACTGAATCAAACAATCATTGAAACTTTGACACCACTGAATCAACCATTCATTCAAACTTAATCAAATTCAACCAATCAACTGGAACAGACAAATCACAGTAACAAGTACACAAATATGAACCCAAAACATTGCATCAACAACTAGAACCAACTGTAACCTCAAAAAGTCATGTGTCATAATGTATACGCTCCTTCAATGAAGTCAAGCTGCATGTATACGCTACTTCCTTTATCCCAACCTGTGTATTCCTCTAAAGATACTGAATCATAAAACATATGAACCACAAATTGTACCAATCAGTGACATTTTGAAGATCTACTGTCAAATTACAGAGATCTAAACAAACATCAGAAAATATCACCCTTCTCACTTAATCAATCAATCAATCAGACTCAATCTCCTTATACATTCAGTTCTAATTTCAGATCTAAGAAGACAGCATTAAGAAATAGTAGTAAAACAACAACACTGATCTGATAGATCAGTCATCCCTGAACATCAAGCTTTTCTTTTGCATATGCTACTTGGAAGAGATGAACCAGTGTGTATACGCACCTTCACCAAAGTGAACCAGTGTATAGATCTGCAAATACTTACTTATAACTTCGTTGCAATTCCCGACTTCAGACATACCCAGATTATCACATATAAAGGATAAAACATGTGTTAACAATCAGATCTAGCCTATCCATTGTCAGATCACATAATGATAAGTCATTATGATCCATCATCAAACACTTAGGTGCGTAGTTAGTCTAGATCAAGCAAAACATCAAAAACCCATAACATGCCTATTTTCTTTTGATCTAACACTTCATAAGATATTCATTACTTGTGCACTTAGCCCTTTGATCTTCTCCTCCTTATATACTTAGATAATTTTTCAATACCTCGGACTAAAACCTCAAACCAATGCCTCAGACCAAAAACCTCGAACCAAAACCTCGGACCAATACCTCGGACCAAAACCTCAGACCAAAAACCTCAGACCAATATCTCGGACCAAAACCTTAGACCAAAACCTTTATTTTCCATCCCATACGTGATTTTTCTTCTGTGAAAGTACGTGCATACGTATACACTCCTTATGTTCCTTGAGCCCACATGTATACGCTACTTGGACAAGGTGAACGAGCGTATACTTCTTAAACCATTCTCTTTCTTCAATTTTTTTATTCTGATTTGTAGTCCTTTTTTCCTTCATCCTATTCTTTTGTACCATTACTTTGTTCCCTCTGAATATGATTCCTTTGATCTACCCTGCATTTTGTCACATATGTAAACACAACTGCCATGCATTCTGTCACATCTAATATCTCTCCTATAGATTCATCTAGTTACCATATACAAGTGAGTTGTTCTGCTACAAGTGGGTTTCTATCAAGTACAACACATGCATCATAAAGCCAACAACTCATGTAGAAGATATTTAACAAAACTAGTCATGCATGCATGGGCCCATAGGTCTCAAGGGTTCAACATGGCTCTGATACCAAGTGTAGGGACCAACCCTATAATTTTTATTTTTTGTTTTTTTTAAGTACTAAAAATGCAACGATAAGAAAATAGCATTGGGAACTCAAAAATTATTAAGCATTATATAAAACTTTCCTGAATTTCACTTCATTGAACATATCATCTAATTTACATGTTATTAGCTAAAACCATAATGAAGTCATACAAAATAATATTATAACCACATAGGTACCGTTCACCAGGAGATAAGATTCAAACTTGACTTGCCGCTAATTTCCCTCCTTTTTTTTCGGTCCCCCCCAAGTGTGAATGCCGACGTGCTTAATTCGAATGCAAGGACCCACCGGTTGACCTTCCAGCCTACTCCTTGGGTACTCTCCTTCCCCACAGACCCCCGAGCTGCAATGGGGTTGTACAATGGAGGAATGTATTAGTTGGTAGAGGAGAGCACTCTTTGGCTCAAGAGTCCCCTCTCTAAAGTCCTCTACCTCACCAAACTCACTATAGCTCGTAGTCACTACTCTGACATAGTCTCATCCATCCAACAGTAGGGTAAAGAAAAAGTCCCTTCTCCCATGGCCTGCCCCTTCTTTTATATGAGTCCTCATAGGTGACACCTGGAATTTCATGCATAATTAATTATTTTTGTTAATCCAATAGTTTGATTATTCACCCACCCATGTGTCACTCTCTCATCAAGGATCTCCAAAATTATTTACTTAAATTTTAAATTAAAAATAATATTTTTCCTCACCTCAACAATATTCCTATTTCTTCTCCTAGTTGTCTCTTGATACCGTTTTTTACACATTAATTTGTGTTCATTACTAAAGTAAATTGATAAGTCAACATTTTATCCCCTATCTTCTCCCTAATTTAACTCAAGTTATCTCTTAAATGGATATTCTTATGTTGGTTGTTGCCACATGGAGGTTCTCTAAATTTCTCTAAAATTAAATTTATTAATCTTATTTTAATTCACCATCCTCTTCTCTTAATTAGGTTTAACTATTTTAGGATTAATATTTATCCTTACAATTATGTCCCTCTTTCCCCTTTTTACCTAATTAAATTACATTATCTACCTAATATTTTCCAACATGGGAATGGTAAGTTTTTAAGGTAAAATATTTTATTTCTTCCTATGATCTTCTTAGTCGAAGTTTTATTCTTGATTTAATTACCTCAGTTTCTAACATCATTTACCCTTGATGTGAATTTACCTGGTTTTTCATATCTTGATTATATTTATTTATTTATTTTTAATGATTCCAAGGGTGCCAAGTTTGGTCGTGCCCTTCAAGAACTTCCCTTGAAGTTCCAAGGGTGTCATGACTAACAGTTTATTTGTGATTCCAAGGGTGCCAAGTTGGTCATGCCCTTTAAGAAATTCCCTTGAAGTTCCAAGGGTGCCACACCACTTTCCCGTCAAGAATTCAGTGGCTGCGAGGGGAAAGTATAGGTGCAACAATAGAGACCACTATCATCTCTTATGTTGCCTACTATAGTGAGACTAATGGTGTTGAGGATCAAGGAATCCGCCTTGATGTGTGCCCCTAGTAAAATCCTCATGAGCAACCCAACTTTGGGACCTGTCCCCATGACATCGTGATCTCCAAGGCGAAGTTGTTTCAACCTTTCCAGCCCAAGTCATGGCGAGAGTGCTAGTGGGTGAGACCAGGAACACTGTCCCACCCCTCCCATGTAGTTCCATCCAATTGTACAACCCCATCACCCATATGTGAGTCATTCGGCCAAGAAACTAAGTTGTGCCTGCAACCACTAACATATCATCAAAATATAGATAAATATATATAGCAGGTTTCAAAATTGACTTAGAATTTAAAAGATGAAATAATATAAATTTTCATCAAACCAGATGTTGTCAACTCTTCATATGCGAGTGCCTCTGGTGGTTTCCTTCCATACTCAATAATCATTAGTAACAAGGTTTCTCATTGTTAGTCATTTTCATAATAGCATCATCCACATCACCTAGTCATTCACATCATTGTTCATTGTAAACCAGGACTAATGCAAGTAGGTAACATAGGGGACACATCCATCATGGCTATCATCATAATAACATCAATGGAAACATACATATCCATCAAAGCTATCAACATCGTAACATCAATAGCAAACATACCTATCCATCAAAGCTATCATCATCAGGATATCAATAGAGAGCATACATATCCTTTACTGTTATCATCATCATAAATTCAATAGAGACCAAACATAACCAGTTATGCTACAATCATCAAAATATCAATAGAGAACATGCATAACCATTAATGCTACAATCATCATAATATCAATGGAGAACATACATAAACATCACAACCACTAATAATAGAGTCATGTGTCTGGATCCTCAACCTGAGGTCCTCAAAGAATAAAGTGTGGACCTTAGGGCTAAATAAATGTTAATGTCATATCAATGTCAATCAACTAGATTGGGGCACTACACAAAGCTTCTACACATATCTACACATCATGTATTCATCCATTCAACTATACAAACAAAACATACAAAAAGACATAGGGCCACAGAACATATCCATAGAAATGTCAAGTGCCAACATATCCATAAAAGTTTTTTACCTTTACCGTGCTACATGGATTCAATGCCATCATTTTCTACAACTAATTATGTCTCTAAATAACAGCAAACTAAGATGGATCTAGGATAGTTTAATTTCCCCCTTAAATAGGTTATATTCCACATGAATACCATGGGTCAATACCATGCCTCATTTTTATTTTTTGTATTATTAATTTTTATAGGGTTATTTTTATTTTTTTTTATTTTTATTTTATTTCATTGAGTTAAATTTACATTAAGTTACACATCTCTATCATATTTTATTTTATTTTTTGTCTAGTCAAAATGTTTACATTAACAAAAATTTCAGATTGTCAACTAACATTAGTTTGGGAAAGTCATAGTTTATTCTGGAAGAGCTCTGCAAGGGTTCTGACAACACTCGGGTTTCAAGCTGCCTAATATCATGCAACATGTTCCTCCTCTTGATCACGCAATAGATGATGCACCCTAATGCCATCCACAGGCTAAGCGAGCACATGTAGGGTCCTCCTAGAGGAGAGGAATTAATCCCCTCCTTCAAATCGGTACTTACTAGTGCACACTGACCTCCCATTGATCCATCTTCCAGTTCCAACCATCATAAAGGCAAGCACCCTGAAACACCAAACCTAGGCGCTCAATGGCAGTCTCGCATGCAGGGTCGATGCTTCCCAAAAGCAGCAAAGAACCCAAGAGTGGTGATTCCTATCCATCGCCTAGAACAATCCTTCCAATTCATGTAGGATCATTTAATAATCTACAAATTCATGGGCATCTGGCCAAGAGAAATGGATACTATTAGATGGATCCAACTCAAATGGAAGTTGAAAGCCCCATTTGACCTCCACCTCTGAGCCAGTGTTTTTTTCACAGTGATCTTTGAAGATCTAGAAGACCACAAACGCATTCTAGAAAATGGACCCAATTTTATGAACAATGTTGGGATATTCATGTGGCACTAGGAACCTTGCTACAATCCGGAGAAGGAATAGTTTCTAACTGCCCCCATATGGGTCCGACTGTACTCTCTACCAGAGGAATTTTGGGAAATGGATATTCTAAAGTCCATCAACATCTCCATCGGAGATTTTGTCCAAGTCTCAGAGACCACAAAAAGTCAGCAGTTCTCCACCTATGCTCAGATCTGCGTCTACATGAACATCTCGCAACCCCTCTTGGAATCAGTGGAAATCGGGTATCAAGATGAAATTTGGTCCCAACCACTGGACTATGAGCATGTTAATTTTAAATTTCGAATTTATCAAGAATATGGTCACCTGTTTTGTGACTTTCCTAAATAGGCATCAGCTACACTGAAGACTCCCTCTCCTGATGGTTTCCAGGAAGTCCCCGGGCGATGCCCTTCACCCAGTAAGGCCCCTTCTCCTCAGGCACCATTAGTCAATGGCTTTGTAATGAAACATATTGCAAGAAAATCCATATCCCTTAAAGTACCTGGAAGCTTATGATCTTTCTGTGTGACGGTTATTAGCTTGAATCATTCTACTCCTGCATCTGGCTACAACATGTCCAAAATTATGGCATATAAAACATTCAACATTATTCATTAGAGGAAAGAACTGATTATCACTTCCATAGTTAGGAGTAAATGATTTTTTTTGAAGACTTTCTTTCCTTGGTTGTTGATAGGGTTGACCTCTTATATCATAGTTTGCATTAGAGTTCCTTGCTTTAGTTTTTCAACTAGATTCACCTTTAACAGATTCACGAAAACCAAGACCAGATTTGATGGCAGGAGACTGTTATGAAACCAACTCACAAAAAGATAGAAAAGAGAGATCAACGCCTTAGAATTCAACCTCTTCGAGGGGGAAACCTCCTTTACATTATACAAATGAGCAAGTCTTGGATGATTCAAATGACAAAACCTCCTTTCTATATATAGGAGTCTAAGGAGTCACAATATAACCCAGCTGACATAACAATAATAATATAAAGCCACAAAAATAATAAGAGAGGGATTCTATGGGGCACAGTCATAAAAATATGGGGACAATAGGGGCACAACAATATTAATAAGGGATACAACTACAATAGTAATGGGGTAATCATTAGTATTATAGGGACCTAACATGCCCCTCTCCTTCAAAAAAGTGTTGTCCTCAATGCTTGAGTAGTTCTGGATGCTTCTGTATAAAATTATCATCCTCCCATGTGGAATATTCAACAGATAAGTTCTTCCACTTGATGAGATACTCCGAAACTGATCGATTTCGTAGCTGTCAAGTTCTTGTTTCTGTGACTGCTTCCGGTTCCAATATATTTTTTCCTTCCTCGTCAAGTTCTGGCAATATTGTTTGAACTGGGAGCTTGTCGCCTATAACCTTCTTTAAACATGAAACATGGAAAATTGGGTGCACTCGAGAAGCTGTAGGAAGCTCCAATTTGTATGCCATAGTACCAATCTTTTGCAACACCTTGTATGGACCATAATACTTTGGTGATAATTTCTTATCCTTCTTAGCTTGCTTCACAGACATTTGTTTATATGGCTGTAGCCATAGGAATACCCAATCACCAAACTTCTTTCACTGCGATGTTGATCTGCCTGTTGTTTCATTCTATTCTGTGCCAACACGAGGTTATCCTTTAAGAGTTGGAGGACTGTTGTTGATGTTCGATGTGATGTTCCACTGCCTGAACCTTAGAATTTTCTCTTAAATATGATGTGATGGATGGTGGTTCATACCCATAAAGTGCCATAAATGGGGTCATTTTTGTTGTTGTATGGAAGGAAGTGTTATACCACCATTCAGCCAGAGGCAACCATTTGACCCATTGTGTCTGTTTATCAGATAAAAAGAAACGAAGATATCCTTCCAAACATTTGTTTACTATCTCAGTTTGCCCATTAGATTGAGGATGATAAGATGAGCTATGAGCTAACTGAGTACCAAGACAAGAAAATAATTCTATCCAAAAATTTCCAGTGATAATGGGATCTCTGTCAACTTACAATAATCTTTGGGTTTCCATGTAGCTTTTGAATTGTTTCCATAAATGCCGTGGAAACTGTACTGGCCTTTAAATGGATGTGATAATGCACAAAAGTGTGCATACTTGGTAAGTCTGTCAACTACCACCATGATGACACTCTTTCCCTCAGACTTGGGTAAACCTGTGACAAAATCCATTGAAACCTCCTCCAACGTTGGCTTGGAATGGATAAAGGTTGTAATAGACCCGGTGTCTTAATTGTTTCAACTTTATTTTGTTGGCAAACCAAACATTCCGCCACAAAGTTTTGAATATCTGATTTAAGGCCATCCCAAAAAAATTCCTTCTTAACCCTGTGGTAAGTTTTTAAAAATCCTGAGTGCCCTCCTAAGGGAGAAGTGTGCAATTCCATAAGAATCTTTTGTTTTAGCTGGGAATTCTCACAGAGGTATAAGCGATCTTTGTACCATAACAAATCATTTTTCCAGCTAAATGTATCTGACATACTAGAATCTTGTTGTAACTTTCGAAT
>APFE031283258.1:61749-81349 GCA_000404065.3 Pinus taeda | reverse complement strand
CTATATATAGGAGTCTAAGGAGTCACAATATAACCCAGCCGACCTAACAATAATAATATAAAGCCACAAAAATAATAAGAGAGGGATTCTATGGGGCATAGTCATAAAAATATGGGGACAATAGGGGCACAACAATATTAATAAGGGATACAACTACAATAGTAATGGGGTAATCATTAGTATTATAGGGACCTAACAGAGACCTTTGACTACTAAGAATATCATCCAAAATCTTAGTACTATCTTGAAATCCTAAAAGTTTATCATTTTCTTCTAATTTACCTTTTAGAATATTTACCTCTACCTGATATTGCTCTTCCTCTTCAAGCTACTGCTTCTTTGTGATTTCTTCAGCTTTTCTTCCTTCTTCCACTTGTTATTTTAATTTGAGAATCTCATTTTCTTGTTCTTCATCTTCTTGAGGTAGTTCTTCATTATACTTATTTGGACTTTCAAGATCTTCTTTTAGAGAGACTATCTCAGCTTCAAGACTTTTATAGTAACTGGATCTTTCTATAAGTTTCTTGATTGTTGTATCCTTTTCATTTACTTCATTTCTCAATGATGTCACTTCGTCCTGTAGCCTTTGAAATTGATCTTCCTGTTCCTTGTACTGCTTCATTACTTTGTTTCTTTCCTCCAACTGAGCTTTTAATCTGGTAACTTCTTCTTTGTAGGCACATTCCCTTTTATCAATTAGATATTTTTGATCTCTAATTGTGTCTGTGATATTTTTAAATTCTTCCTCTATTTGATTTCTTTCTCTTTCACCCATAAGATCAAATTTAGTTGTTTCGCTATCACATTCATTATCTTCAAATGAATAGAGAAATGTATCACCAGAGGACAATAAATTCGTACCTAATAATTATTTTGCTTGTTCATCTTCATTCTGAGGTGATTCTGAATCTGAAGAGTTGCTTCCACATAGTGGTCAATCATTTCTCCCACTATCACATTTCCTTTGAGATGTATTCTTCTTTTGAGGTGCTTTCCTCCTTTGCTTCTTTCCTATTGTTACTACGGATCTCCTTTAAGCAATCAAGCTTCTGCCAAAGGACCTGCTCTGATACCAATTTTTGGGAATAATATTGGGGGGGGGGGGGGGGGGGGGGGGGTGAATCAATATTTACAAATCAATAAAGTTTTCATTTCCATAATTATATTTGTATACGCTACTTCAGTGAAGGGAACTCGCATGTGCACACAATTGTTCTTAAGGAAACCAATGTATATCCAATGTACTTATGATTCAATTAATTCATCATATGTTGATCTTTAATCAGTGCATCAGTACTTTATTAACCATTAAACAGTAACCATGTGCATTAATAATAGAATAAACCATCACACATAAGAAACACACATGAACACCAAGATTTAAGGTGGAAACCTAATGCGGGAGAAAAACAACCTGTTGTTGTTGTCTCTGTCTTGTATTGGTGCAGACTCATACCAGTATGCAGGCACCCACCTATAGAAGGCTACAACCTTCTCTCGTTCTCCAACTTCTACTGGAAGGGAGCTCCAACCCCCTAGCCCTTGTACTGGCTGATATGTTTACCAATATGTAGGTGCCAACCTACAGAAGGATACAACCTTCAGCATCCTCCAGGGACCACGTTTTATAAATTTTCATATTGGATATACAACAATACAATATGTAGGCCACGTTTCATCAAATTTTCACACTAGACCCATTAGTAACATTAAAGCTCAAAGTCAATCACCACTACAATACATCCATCAAATACATCTGCATCAACCAATCATTGAAACTCCATCATCAATCTCTGATATAACTGAAACCCAATCATCAATCTCTGAATCAACAATAACTAAATCAATCCATCACTGAATCAAACAATCACTGAACCTTTGACATACTGAATCAAACAATAACTGAACCTCTGACACAACTTAATCAACCATTCATTCGAACTTAATCAAATTCAACCAATCAACTGGAACGGACAGATCACTGTAACCAGTACACAAATCTGAACCCAGAACATTGCATCAACAACCAGAACCAAATGTAACCTCAAAAAGTCATGTGTCATAATGTATACGCTCCTTCAATGAAGCCAACCTACATGTATACGCTACTTCCTTTAGCCCAACCTACATATTCCTCTAAAGATACTGAATCATAAAACCTCTGAACCACAAACTATACCAATCAATGACATTCTGAAGATCTACTGTCAAATTACAGAGATCTCAACAGACATCAGCAAAGATCACCCTTCTCACTTAATCAATCAATTAATCAGACTCAATATCCTTATACATTTAGTTCTACTTTCAGATCTAAGAAGACATCATTGACAAACAACAGTAAAACAACAGCATTGATCTTCAGTCATCCTTGAACATCAAGTTTTTCTTTTGCATACGCTACTTGGAAGAGTCGAACCAATGTGTATACGCACTTTCACCAAAGCGAACTAGCGAATAGATCTGCAAATACTTACTTATAACTTCGTTGCAATTCCCGACTTCAGACATACCTAAATCATCACATATAAAGGATAAAACATGTGTTAGCAATCAAATCTAGCCTATCCATTATCAGATCACATAATGATAAGTCATTATGATCCTGATTCATCATTAGATCTCATCCATCATCAAACACTCAGGTGCATAGTTAGTCTAGATCAAGCAAAGCATCAGAAACCCATAACATGCCTATTTTCTTTTGATCTAATAATTCATAAGATATTCATTACTTGTGCACTTTTAAGTAATAAAAATACAACCATAAGAAAATAGCATTGGGAACTCAAAAATTATTAAGAATTATATAAAACTTTCTTGAATTTCACTTCATTGAACATATCATCTAATTTACATGTTATTAACTAAAACCATAATGAAGTCATACAAAATAATGTTATAAAAACATAGGTATTGTTCACTAGGAGACAAGATTCAAACTTGACTTGCCGCTAATTTCCCTCCTTTGTTGTCAGTATTCCCCAAGTCTGAATGCCGACGTGCTTAATCTGAATGTAATGACCCATCGGTTGACCTTCTAGCCTACTCCTTAGGTAATCTCCTTCCCCGTGGACCCCCAAGCTGCAATGGGGTTGTACAATGGAGGAATGTATTAGCTAGTAGAGGAGAGAACTCTTTGGCTCAAGAGTCCCCTCTCTAAAGTCCTCTACCTCACCAAACTCACTATAGCTCGTAGTCACTACTCTGACATAGTCACATCCATCCAACAGTAGGGTAAAGAAAAAGTCCCTTCTCCCATGATTTGCCCCTTATTTTATAGGCGTCCTCATAGGTGACACTTGGAATTTCATGCATAATTAATTATTTTTGTTAATCCAATAGTTTTATTATTCACCCACCCATGTGTCACTCTCTCATCAAGGATCTCCAAAATTATTACTTAAATTTTAATTTAAAAATAATATTTTTCGTCACCTCAACAAGATTCCTATTGCTTCTCCTAGTTGTCTCTTGATCCCCTTTTTTACTCCTTAATTTGTGTTCATTACTAAATTCAATTGATAAGTCAAGATTTGATACCCTATCTACTTCCTAATTTAACTCAAGTTATCTCTTAAATGGATATTCTTATGTTGGTTATTGCCACATGGAGGTTCTCTAAATTTCTCTAAAATTTAATTTATTAATATTATTTTAATTCACCATCCTCTTCCCTTAATTAGGTTTAACTATTTTAGGATTAATATTTATCCTTACATTTATGTCCCTCTTCCCCTTTTTACCTAATTAAATTACATTATCTACCTAATATTTTCCAACATGGGAAGGGTAAGAGTTTTAAGGTTAAAATATTTTATTTCTTCCTATGATCCTCTTAACCCAAGTTTTATTCTTGATTTAATTACCTCGGTTTCTAACATAATTTACCCTTGATGTGAATTTACCTGGTTTTTCATATCTTGATTATATTTATTAATTTATTTATTTTTAATGATTCCAAGGGTGCCAAGTTTGGTTGTTCCCTTCGAGAAATTCTGTTGAATTTCCAAGGGTGTCATGCCTAATGGTTTATTTGTGATTCCAAGGGTTCCAAGTTGGTCATTCCCTTCAATAAATTCCCTTGAAGTTCCAAGGGTGCCACACCACTTTCCCTTCAAGCATTCAGTGGCTACGAGGGGAAAGTATAGGTGCAACAACAGAGACCACTATCAATTCTTATGTTGCCTGCTATAGTGAGACTAATGGTGTTGGGGATCAAGGAATCCACCTTGATGCACACCCCCCAGTAAAATCCTCTTGAGCAACCCAACTTTGGGACCTGCCCCCATGACATCATGATCTTCAATGTGAAGTTGTTTCAACCTTTCTAGCCCAAGTCACGGCGGAAGTGCTAGTGGGTGAGATCAGGAACACTGTCCCACCCCTCCCATGCAGTTCCATCCAATTGTACAACCCCATCACCCATATGTGAGTCATTCAGCCAAGAAACTAATATGTACCTGCACCACTAACATATTATCAGAATATAGATAAACATATATAGCAAGTTTCAAAATTGACTTATAATTTCAAAGATAAAATAATATAAATTTTCATCAAACTAGGTGTCGTCAACTCGTCATATGTGAGTGCCTCTGGTGGTTTCCTACCATACTCAATAATCATCAGTAACAACGTTTTTCAATGTTAGTCATTGTCATAATAGCATCATCAACATCACCTAGTCATTTGCATCATTGTTCATTATGAACCAGAACTAATGCAAGTAGGTAACATAGGGGACACATCCATCATGGCTATCATCATAATGACATCAATGGAAACATACATATCCATCAAAGCTATCAACATCGTAACATCAATAAAAAACATACATATCCATCAAAGCTATCATCATCAGAATATCAATAGAGAGCATACATATCCTTTACTGTTATCATCATCATAAATTCAATAGAGACCAAACATAACCATTTATGATACAATCATCATAATATTAATAGAGAACATGCATAACCATTAATGCTACAATCATCAGAATATCAATGGAAAACATACACAAACATCACAACCACTAATATCACAACCACTAACAATAGAGTCATGTGTCTGGATCCTCAACCTGAGGTCCTCAAAGAATAAAGTGTGGACCTTAGGGCTAAATAAATGTTAATGTCATATCACTGTCAGTCGACTAGAGCGGGGCACTACACAAAGATTCTACACATATCTACACATCATGTATTCATCCATTCAACTATACAAACAAAACATACAAAAAGACATAGGGCCACAGAACATATCCATAGAAATGTCAAGTGCCAACATATCCATAAAAGTTTTTTACCTTTACTGTGCTACATGGATTGAATGCCATCATTTTCTACAACTAATTATGTATCTAAATATAACATCAAACTAAGATGGATTTAGGATAGTTTAATTTCCCCCTTAAATAGGTTATATTCCACATGAATACCATGGGTCAATACCATGGCTCATTTTTATTTTTTGTATTATTAATTTTTATAGGGTTATTTTTATTTTATTTCACTGAGTTAAATTTACATTATATTAAGTTACATTAGTTACACATCTCTATTATATTTTATTTTGTTTTTTTTCCAGTCAAAATGTTTACATTAACAAAAATTTCAGTTTGTCAATGAACATTAGTTTGGGAAAGTCACAGTTTATTCTTGAAGAGCTTAGCAAGGGTTCTGATAGCACTAGGGTTTCAAGCCATGTAATATCGTGCAACATGTTCCTCCTCTTGATCACACAATAGTTGATGCACCTTAACACCATCCTCAAGCTAAGCAAGCACATGTTGGGTCCTCCCAAAGGAGGGGAATTAACCCCCTCCTTTAAATCGGTACTTACTGGTGCACACCGACCTCCCATTGATCCATCTTCTAGTTTCGGCCAACATAAAGGCAAGCACCGTGAAACGCCAAACCTAGGTGCTCAATGGTAGTCCCGCATGCAGGGTCGATTCCTCCAAAAAGTAGCAAAGAACCCAAGAGTGGTGATTCCTAGCCATCGCCTAGAACAATCCTGCCAATTCATGTAGGATCATGCAATAATCTACAAATTCATGGGCATCTAGCTAAGAGAAACGAATATTCTTAGATGGATCCAACTCAAATGGAAGTCAAAATCCCCATTTGACCTCCGCCTTTGAGCTAATGTTTTTTCACAGTTATCTTTGAAGATCTAGAAGACCACAAATGCATTCTAGACAATGGACCCTATTTTATGAACAATGTTGGGATATTCATGCAGCACTGGGAACCGTGCTACAATCTAGAGAAGGAATAGTTTCTAACTGCCCCCATCTGGGTCTGACTGTACTCTCTACCAGAGGAATTTTGGGAAATGGATATTTTGGAGTCCATCAACAACTCCATTAGAGATTTTGTCCAAGTCTCAGAGAACACAAAAAGTCAGTGGTTCTCCCCCTATGCTCATATCTGCGTCTACATGAACATCTCGCAACCCCTCTCAGAATTGATGGAAATTGAGTATCAGGATGAAATTTGGTCCTAGCCACTAGACTACGAGCATGTAATTTTGGATTTATCAAAAATATTGTCACATGTTTTGTGATTTTCCTAAATAGGCATCAGCTACATTGAAGACTCCCACTCCCGACGATTTCCAAGAAGTCCCCAGGCAATGCCCTTCACCTAGTAAGGCCCCTTCTCCTCAAGCCCTGTTGGGAACCTCTCAAGCTACCCCAATTTTCCCTTATGAAAATCACTTTTCTCTCCTAGTGAATCTGATGAAAATAGAACAACCAATAGTACCTACGGTTGTGCCTCCACCACAAGTGACAATGGAGGTGGAGGCGGGTTCTGAAAACCCTGAGAACAAACAACCAAGTAAATGCGACGCACTAGAAGCACATTGCATAGGAAAATAAATCTAGCAAGTTCTCGCTCACATCCTCCATGCCTTAGAACATGATGTCAAAATGGACCAACTTAACTCAAATGAACGGGTTATGGTCACATTGATGCAAACTTGGGCCAAAGAGGGATCAATTGAAATTCACCAAGATCAACTAGAGAAATTCCATCAAATCTATAAGGATTGGGAGAAACGCCAAGCCTCTGCAGAATCCCCTCCCCAAATGGCTCTCGCCATATGAGATGAGGAACGACCCACCTGAAGGGTGGACTCTAGCTCGGGCTCTAGGAAGAAATGCATAAGGCCCACTAGTGAAGTAATCCAAGAAGTAGGAGCGATCTTATTTAACTCAGGACAAACCAATGTCCTGACGAAATATTATCAGTGCTCTCTCCCCACGCCCCCCCCCCCCCCCCCCCGACTTTCCCCTCCCTTAATGAAGCTAGTCTCATGGAACATAAAAGGCCTCAACTCAAAGGGCAAGTTGAGGTACTTGAAGGAATGAATTCAAGTGGAGAAACTAGATATCTTAATTTTGCAGGAAACCAAAGTAACACGAGAAAAGCTTCGTGAAATAACTAGTAGGAGCTGGCCTATGGCAAAGTACATGGCACTAGATACAAGAGGTAGTGCATGAGGACTGGGAATCCTCTGGGATTCCAGATCCATTTCCTTTGGGAACCGGTCACTTATTCAAACACCCTTTCAGATCAATTTGAATGTATCAGCTCCCCAGACAAAGTTTTTCTAACAAGGGTTTATGGCCCCACACTGACAGGGATGAAGGCGGGTTTTCTAAAGATTATGGGGCACCTGAAGGAGTTCTTAGGTGTTTCCAACTGGATCTTAGCGAGGGAATTCAACCTGATTAAGGATTTGGGAGAGAAAAAGGGAGGGGATAGGCGGCTGGATGCGATCTCCATCTCCTTTAAGGACACTATCCAAGATCTAGATGTAGAGGACATAGATTTCAAGAATGGATCTTTCACTTGGAATAATATGCGGGGAGGTAAGAACCAGATCACTTCATGTCTAGATTGCTTTCTAATTTTGGATACTATACTTCAATAGGGCCTATTTTTTCAAGCATCAATCGTCCCTTGCTTAGGATTGGACCATTGGCCCATATGCTTAGAGATTTGTCTGCAAATGGCCCCGCGTTACTGCCCCTTTCACTTTGAATCCTTTTGACTTGACAAGACGGAATTCCTTGCCAAGTTAGAAGAATGGTGGAAAGTGATTAGGGTGACCAGTCACAATCCCATGGAAACTTTCCAATTAAAGCTAAAAAAGTTGAAAAGGAGATTCAAAGAATGGAATCAATCCTATTTAGGAAATATTCATCAGGAAAAAAGGAATTTGGAGGAAGAAATGCGATCAATCCAGCAACAAATCATTCTCGAAGAGAGGATTGAAGCCCTCATGGCTCAATAGGGTTAGGTTCTTAACGATTTGGAGCAACTGTGGAAACATGAACAGACCTGGTGGAGACAAAAATCATGAGTCCAATGGCTCAAAGAGGGGGAGTGCAACACAAAATTTTTCCATTGGAGTATGCTAAAACATAGACAATTCAATAGGATCTTCCCTCTCAATGGCTCAGACGGTAAAAGACTGGTACAACATGAAGAGATCTTTGAAGAGATGATCAACCACTTCTAGGCATTGTTTACGGAATCAGATGAGGATCAGAGTGAACCTATCTCCTGAATCTGACAATGTATTCAAAAATTAATCTCAGGTGATCATAATAAGGCCCTCATTAGGGATATTTCCTATGCGAATGTGGAAGAAGTGGTATGGGAACTCCCAATGAATAAATATCCCATTCTGAACGACTTCACATCTGAATTCTTCAAAGTGAGCTGGCACTTTCTAGGGGCTAAAAGCCATGAACTTGAGGAAGACTCTCATTGCTCTCAAAGAATCTAGTAAGTTCTGAATGAAACATTTCTCACGCTTATCCCCAAGAAAGGCACATCGATGGATCCAGGTGGCTTCGGACCAATTTCTCTATGCAATATCATTTATAAAATCATCTTAGGCATTCTAGTCCGAAGGCTAAAACCCCTATTGCATGATATCATCAAGCCTGAATAGTTAGGTTTTGTTGAAGGTTGACAAATTATGGATGGAATACTAGTGGCCTATGAAGTTGTTCACTCCTTGTCCTCATCCAAATCTCCAGGTATGCTTATAAAACTCAATCTCTCAAAAGCTTATGATCATCTAAATTGGAATTATCTATTGTCAATCCTTGATGCTTTCAACTTCTCCCTCCCCTGGCTTAGTTGGGTCAAGTCCATCATCACAACCCCCTTTTATTCTATTCTTCTGAATGGGGCACCCTCTTGCACCTTTTGGGGGTCCAGGGAGTTATGTCAAGGGGATCCCATATCCCCCTTTCTCTTCATCATAGCAGTTGAAGGTCTTGGTCAACTTATCAAGGAAGCGGTGGAGTCTCGCAGTCTCCAGGGCATTAAACTCTCCCAGGAGGACCCCCTTTATACCAACCAATAGTTTGTAGATGATAACATGCTATATTCTAAACCAACCCTGAAAGAGTCCAGGAAATTTGGGCCAATCCTAACGTTGTTTCAGCAAGCATTAGGCACTCAGATCAACAATGACAAATCGAATATTTTTTTCTTTAATACACATCCAAGGGTGCAAATCCATCTAGCCCAAGTCCTGGGCTTTAGAATTGGATCGCTCCCAAGTACTTATCTTGGAGTACCTCTAGTATCTAACTCCCTAAAGACTGCCCATTGGAAATATATGCTCAACCGCATTGACCAGAATATTTCTAACTGGATGTTATAGGATAAAATGCACGGTGTATGGAGAATGAAGATACCCTCAAAGGTCTTCCCTGGACCTTCGACAGACTGTAAGATTATCTACAACCATCACAAAGTTACATGCATGTTCATAAACATTAACTAACTATCAAAGAAAAACAAGAGGATTACCTCAAGCCTTCGTGTAGATTTGTTGGAGAGCACAATGCAGCTAGGTGGAAGTCCTCCGAGCCGACTCCAGATCAAGTCCTGCACATAGAAGAGACAAGCGTAATCACAGCACACAACTCTGATAACTAATACATGAATATATAAAATAACATCTAGTTACATATAACTAAGCTACTCATGCTACAAGGTATTGGACAAACAAATGAATGAATGATAGTACCAACACCATGGAGTAGACAGTACAACTGTAGATCTATATTAATGTTGGAAGAGTGATTACAACCATTTGTTGTATCAGCCTTCCCTTACCCCTCCAGCTTCTCTCTCTCTCCCTTCTTACCAACTTCTTAAGATTTGAGACAATGCTCAGCAATCAAGTATGCTATCCTTTCAAATGCTCTGACCTCCATCACCATAGCCCTAGCTTTGCTTATGTAGCAATTGAGTTAGGGTTGCCAAGTTCCTCCTTGAGTTCCCTAGGGTAAAAGCAATGAAGTTTCCATGATTTTCAGATCTTTCCCATTTGCCTCCTTCATTAGGATTAGAAATCCTCCAAATAGGTCGAATCTGGATGTTTCCTTGCTTTTCTTGAGTGATTTTAGGAACAAATATCTAGATATTTATGAGTCAATTCGTTCCTTTGACCCTTAGAACTTCACTAGGATCCACTAACGTTGTTCCCGAACTAGCAACTTGAATTAGTTGGGTCACTAACACACTCTTAGGCTTGCAAAGAAGCTTTATAAAGCAGGTTGTCATTGCATAGCCAGCGTTAGTGTCAAAACAAGGCATGTGATCTTGGTCTTTGCTTCAACTATCATGTCTTTCCCCTCTGAGTTGATGAGGAGGTAAATTTGTTGTATAACATATGCCCCCTAAAGTATGAGATTAGAGGTTGCGACAATGGCCGAAATACTTTACTTAACTGTAATTTTCCTTCAAAAAAGAGAGAGAGGATCAGAGCTTCGGGTGGTATGAGAAACCTGATACAACACACACATATATATATAACTACTAAAAGCATGTCCTAAGTCGGGCACTCCCACACTCAGTAGCTATGTAAGAGTGCCTTTCTCATAAAAGAGATATGATGATGTTGGCCGCCGATAAGCACAATGCGGATCCGGTGTCATAATAGGATCATTCTGATGAGTTGTCTCCAAAAAACAATATACGCAACTTGGGAGAGGAAACAAGGCTGATTGATGCAAGCCTTTACCCAAGGTCTTGATATTCGCTTCACCGAACAACATAGATCGATACATGTGAATATATGCGTTGATGTCAAACATGCACGAAATCATATGATTACCAGTCAATAATGGAGACTATTAACAGATGCGAGGAAGGCCACCAATAATGGTGATGGTCTCCAAGATGCACAATACAATCTAACGAGTGTGAAAGATGGTTTTGTCGTCGAACACCTGTAGAATCGCTTAACCAAGAGCCAATAATGAGAACCCTTGATCAAACACAAGGCAACCTGCCACTAATGTCTGCAAGTACCAAGGCACTGAATGTGTTTCTGGGTTGTCTTCCTAGATAGAGTATTGAAGTTGATAGGAAGATACCTATCGAAAGGTAGGCAATAATGTGTCCTACATCAATCGACACGAAATGGGACAAGAATGATTTGTTTTTTGAGGAATCTTTGAGCATTGGGTCTAAACAATAGAGGACATGATGAAAGGGAATGCTTGATGGGTTGATGGAGGAAACAAAAGGTTAACCCTTGAACAATAGAAGGCACGACAATGGTTTTAACCATGCATCACTAGACTCATGAACACCAGAGAGTGTTAGGATACAGAGATGCAAAAACATCAGGGTATTTAGGCTAAACTCATAGGATGGTAGGATTCATATTGAGAGGTCATCACAAGGAAGGTTTATCTGAGGGAGTGCCATGTTCAAGGGAATCACTACTGCCAAGCCACCCTTTCTAATACTAAATGCAGTTGTATTGTCTAATTTCCCCATCTGATTAGTTTAGTAAGTCCAGACGAGTAAAATCGTCGATCTTTTCATATTTTAAGACTCTGAAAAGGACCGCGAAAAGAGTGACTCTATGCCCTATCTGATTAGTTTAATGAGTCCAGACAGGCAAACTCGTCGATCTTTTCATGTTTTGAGAGTTTGAAAAGGAATGTAAAAAGAGAAACTCTATATCTTGTCTGTGTAGTTTAATGAGTCCAGACTAGAAAACTCGGTGGTGTTTTCATATTTAGAGAGTCTAAAAAGATCGTAAAGAGCAACTCCATGGTGGTCCCTTTGTCATAGTTGTTAACCAGGTGCGATAAAAGGTTAATATTATACCCGGATCGGTTACTTTTCCGTGAGTTAATCTATTGAATCCGGATAAAGAGAAACCTATGTTCAATAGATGTCTACCTCAATTTGTTACGAGTACGAGGAGACAGAGTAAACTTGTTTTTCATCGTGAATTTTTAATGAGTCACGCGATGAAAAACTCAATACCTTCATCAAATTTTAACGAGTCAAATGAAGAAAACTCAATATATCTTTTTCAGTTTAGTGAGCGAGGAAAAAGAGGTAAAAGAACTTCTCATTCCTCCTTCGTAGATTTTAACGAGCTCGAAGGAGGGGAAAGACTCAGGGATTTTTCGATTTAAGAGCGAGAAATGGTCCCAAAAAAGCAAGTGCTCTGGTTGTTGCCGTATGTTTTTAACGAGCTCAGTGACTAAAACTCGGGATTTTTCAGTTTAACGAGCGAGAAAAGTACCTAAAAGAATGCTCAAGTCATCTTTATAAATGTTTAACGAGCCTAAAACTCAGGATTTTTTCAGTTTTATGAGCGAGAAAAAAGCTTCTAAAAAGAATGCTCTAATGGTCTTTTTCAGTTTAATGAGCTAGAAAAAAAGCAAAAAAGAGTTGCTCAGACCATCGTCGTATATATTTAATGAGCCCAACAATGACAAACTCGAGGATTTTTCAAAATTTTAGAGAGAGAAAACATCCCATAAAAGAACATGCTCATATCTTCTTTGTAGTAGTTTAACGAGCCCAAAGAAGGAGACTCGAGGATTTTTCAGATTAACGAGCAAGAAAAATACCATAAAAAGAATGCTCATTCTTTCTTGATTTCATGCTTGACAATAGAAGAGTCTATGCCATGCATTTCCTCATAAGACCAAGGGAAAACATCACGGAAATCCTTAAATGGGCAGGTGTAGCTCACAATTTCCTCAGGATTGCGATTGGCTCCAGTCTATATGTTTTCCACGATGCCTATCATGACTGAAATATCGATGAGCACTGTCTTTGAAATATTGCTCATGTTTCCCTTTGAGTCCAAAGTTTGGATAGTTGTATATGGTGAGGAAACGATTTTAGGTGTGTCAGGTGATAGGATTTGAAGCGGCATCATGTCCGAATCAGATATCGAAACACAATGGTGCAAGTCCTCCCAAGGTCACTCTTCTAAACTCGTGATCTCTCTCATAGCTTCATCCATAGGTAGGACTTGATTAAGGGGATCAAAAGAAGGAGCCATTATGGGAGGGGCAGTGGTACCATTGGCCGTAACCAAAGTGACCATAGATTCAGATGCAGATTGAATGGCTTGGTAGGCCAATTCAATTGGTGACAACAACATTTTTTCCCCGTAAGTGTCAATGTCTGAAGGAGTCGGTAGGATCCATGGATCGGTCTATTCATGAGGAATGGATGAAAGCATGTTGACCATCTGTGAAACTTGGGGTGGTTGAAGAGGGAAACAACCCATGAGGGAAGAAACCTTCAGTAGACTAGTACCGATACTAATGTGAGAGTCAGCTACACCACCCCCTAAGGGTGCAGAGCTACTAGGTAACGGAGAGTAATCTGGGGTGCAAAAGGACAACTGGTCCACTATGACTATCTTTCCATCCAAGGGAAAGAGAATGATACGGAAGACCGAAGACACCACAACCTTCATGGCATAAGTCCAAGTGCAGCCCAAAAGTAGATTATAGTCAAGTTTATGATCCACAACTTAAATATCCACCGTTACTGTTTTCCCACTCAAGGTGATGGGATAGCTAGCTAGGTAACCTTTTGGGATGAAAGTGTGGCCGTTGAAAGCTTTAAGGGAATGTGACGGTGGGGATAGGTTTGGAGAACCTAGGGTGAGCCAACATGAAGCCGACATGATGCAGGTAGAAGCACCTTCATCAATGACAGTTCTGTGTAAACTTTTACTTTTCGAAAAAATTTTCACTTGAAATGCAAGCTGGTGAGAAAGGGGAGGTTTACACTTTTCCATGTCGAAAATTGCAAGCATGGAATCCTGTGGGTCGATACCACCAATAGCCATAAGCAAAGCTTTCCTTTGTTCTGGGCATGTTTGTAATACTTCGAGCGCCGACATAGTCGACGACGCTTGTGCCAAGTCTTCTACAATGCTGTAGTTTTGGGTGGCACGTGCAAATGTATTGTGCATTATGCGTCGAAGTGCCCCTTTGGGGGGGTGAATTACAAGGTCAGCAACTGGCCTTTCGATATGCAAATCATTGGGCAGTAGTGGGTTTTGACTTGAGGAAGGTTCCTCTGCATGAGCGACAGGAGCTCCATAAGATTTGGCTCTTGTTTGTATATCTACTGTTTAAAAGGTGTAAACGGTGGAAGATCCTTCACCAACTGAAGGATGTTGCAAATCACTGTTGCCCCCTTGCGGGGGTTGGGGTTGGCTGGCAATAAGGTTTTGCTGCTGCTGAGAAGGGAAAGGAGTATTCAGGACAGCGGTGGTCCTACTAGTATCCTTTTGAGCAATGAAATCTGTGCATTCCTGAAGACGCGAACACAGATATGTCATGTGGTCTTCATGACAGATTTTGCAAGGCAATCTGGCGGGTTTATTCTTTCCATTGTCAGGAGGTGCAGCGGCCTTTTGTTTTGGGTTTTGCTGCTTTGTTAACTGTTCCTCAGAAGGAGTGGTATTTTTCTTATTCTTCTTGTTCTTACCACCGAGATGTTGCGTAGACTGCACAGAGTTTATCGCAGTGGTAGGAAGAGCAGTCAATTTGGTAGTAGTGGAAGCATTGGAGTTGCGAGGGGCATTGGGGATTACATTGTAAAGAGTGCCAAACTATGAATATATCAGATCTAAGTGTTGGGCACGACGTATGGATTGTTCTTTTGTGATCGCACCACCTAAAGCGACATCTTTAGCGATTTGCGGGAGTAAGGACTTGCAGAACCAGTCCGCTAAGAGATAGTCTTGGAGGGGAGCTTTGACTAACCTCCGCCTACGCCTCCATTCATGTATATGATCGAAGATGTGGGTGGTGGTATCCTGATGTAATGAAGTGAGGAGTGTTGAGTTTCAAAACTACCCTTTCCTTAGGAACTTTTCTTCTCCCTTTTCTTTGTTTTTCCATGAAGAAAATGCATCCCTATCATCAATAACCAGTATACATTGCCTTAAGGAGAACATTTTAGTGATTTACATGTTATGCTTTTATGTTTTTCTATTTGAATAATTTTTTGTCTTTTAGCTACGGAACACAGCCTATTCTGCAGCTAATCGGCTGTTTCGCAGCTACTTCCATGCTTTTACAGGTTCGAGGTGTCAGAAGGAGAAAATAACTACATGGGCAGCTTGGAAAACATCATGACATGGATCATGTCCTATTCACCTAGCCCAGGTCAACAAGGAAGATGGTAAAAGACTCTGATCAAAGGAGAAGTCAAACGTAGAGACCTAAGGCAAACAAGACTCTGTTTTGTACACGTTTCACAATGATGGGATCCAAAACAACTTCGTGAACCTACAGACTTCGACAACCATCTGTGCAACCGAATCCAACAACCATCACTTTAGATTTATGTCTCCAGCAACCGAGGAAGAGATTTCTGTATGCCTGTCTCCTACGTGTTTTTGGCTGTAGCTTGTTTTTCTCCATAAATAGTTGTATAATTTCCTTATAAATACTTGTGTGAAGAATGCAGAACAAGTTCGAATTTGCTCATGTATTAAGCTCAGACTACTGTTCTATAATTTTGAAAACTCTTTCTCTATTTTTAATATGAAGACCGTGTGTTTCATGGATACCTGAAAGTGTTTATTGGAGTTTTGATTGAGTACACATAACCTGAGTAGTTGCAGAGGACCCCTGCGCTGACTGAGGTTTCATTTCATTTTGTTTTGTCTTTTATAGTTGCAATTGTAAATTTATCATTTCTTCCATAGTGTTCATAACCATTTTTCATACTAACCCTTTTTATAATGCATCATTTCTTCACTAATGCATAATAGCTTCTTTCATTACAGAATAGATTTCTCTTTGCTTAATTTCTTTCTAGTTTTATCAGTAGTTAGAAGTTGAATTCAGTAGTGTAGAGTAGTTTATTTCATTTATTGTTTCACTAGTTTTTAATTTCCAAATAGATTGATCAGTGCCATTACTATTCTTGCCATTTGATTACTAGTTTAGTGACTCATGGTGTAGATGAATGTTTCTAAAAAGCCCTTCTAGTTGATAACGCATCTCAAACTAAGTGGTTGAATACTTCATTCATGCAATGAGTCTTTTCTGCGTTTTTGCATTTATTTTCTCTTAGAATAATGAAGTACAGAATTCCTCAAAATGTCATCCCAAGGAAGTTTGTCTTCCAAAATTGAGAGGCAGAGTAACTAAGTATTTCATTTAGTTTTGTTGCAATTTCACTTCCAATTTTTCATTAAGTTTTGTTTCTGCAATAGACTAAACAGTAGTTGTAATCTCATTTTCAATTTCAGCATTTCATTTTAGTTTTGTTTCCATAATAGATAGTTGCAATTTCACTTTCAGTTTTAGTATTTCATTTAGTCTTGTTTCTGTAATTGAAAAGATAGTAGTTGCAATTTTACTTTTTAGTTCATAGCTCATGATTTGGAAATAATGATATGATTAAAGATAGAAGCTTTGTTTTTATTTCTTAATTAAACTTTGTTTCCAAATCTTACTTAAGCTCTTTTAGTCCTCATCTTTTTAGATTCTTAGCAGTCTTTACAGAAGTTAAAATTAGGATTTTGATAGTCACATTGTAAATCATTAGGGACTAAAGGACCAAAAACCCCCAAAACAACATAAAACTCAAAAACAATGAAGTAAGAAGGGTCATCTAGCACATATAGTGCACTACACTTCATCAGTTTATGATACCAAACAAGGAGCTCTATCCCAATCTCATAGTGGATGGGTAGCTGGAAATGCTTTAGGAATTCCATCGCTAAAGTGTTGAAGGTGTTTACTAACACGCGTGGTAACTCAATGTACCATTTAACTGTGTTTCCAGAGAGGGTGCGGGGAAAAAGACGTAACCGGACACTATCATCCACCATAGAGTTTGAAACACACCAAATATGGTAGGTGGTGATATGGGTGCCCAGATCCTCCCCTTGCTTGCCTTCAAACTTGGGGATGTCCGTTGGTATCTTATGCGGGATCAGCAGCCAAAGTAAGTTGTGGCAGATGGGGTCGTTTGTGAGTTTGTACAAGTCAGGTATATCCAACGTTGCCAAGAAAGGCAGAGGGTGTGGTGCCCCCGACTCGGACCAGGGCGATGACAATTGACTTGAGGAGGCTTGCGCTCCTCCCATCATTTGAGTCCCAATATTATACATGGGTTGCGTGGTATGGTAGTTTCCTTGATGTATGGCATTGTAGTTTGGATTTCCATGGGAATTTTGATACTGGGGTATAGAATTGCCCCCAGGATAAGCGGTGCCCCCTTGACTCATCTGAATTTGTGAGTAGGGTGCCCCCATGGATTGGTTGGGACCTCCTTGAGGATTCCCGCCCATCACAGAACTAACCATTTGTCCTTGATTGACATAAGGAATGCTCATGTCAATTAGCGACTGACCATGCATGCCTGAGAATGGAGGGGGAGCTGTTATGTTCCCTACCGGCATGTGCATATTGGGAATGCCCCTAGATATTTGAATCTAGGGAATTGAATTGTGTAATGGTGGCCGACCATATTGTTGGTGGATGGGAACCGTGCCCACATTGCTATATTGAGCATTATAAGGAGCGTTGTATGTAGCACTTGTCGAAGGTATGCAGTTTGACACTAAAGGGGTGGAACCCGGCATCAGTTGGGTTCCACTCATAGAGGGTGTCATGTGAGTGGTTGTACCTGGGACAAATGGGATAGCGGGGTTCGCCATCAATGGTGTTGTGGTGACTGTCGACTGGGGAAGTGGTGGAGGACCAAAAGTGTCCCTTAAGTCCCATGACTTGTTAGACGTTGATGGGATAGATGGAAATGTTCTAACTATTGAAGTAGGAAGTACAAGTACCGTGGGATCCAAGATTGGGTCGGACGGATTCGTAAGCAGAGGGTTTAAGGGAGGAAGGAATCCTTCAGTAAAGAAATTCTCCGGCAAACTTGAATCATTAGCTGTCCAAACAGATTACGTGTGAGATCTAGGAGACTGATTCTCTAAAGATGGGGAATCCAGTTCACTGGAGCTCAGTGGATCTTCCACAATGAGTGGAGGAAGTCCTAGCAATCGTCTAGATTGACGACGAGGGCCGGATGTAGCCACAGTGACCGTTAATTTTTATCAATAATTTTTATCGTGATGTTTGTTAAAGTCTCAAATGATAACACTCAGGTACCTAAAAAATATAAAAAATACTATAAGTTAATCAATCAACAAACAAAGAGAAATGACCCTATCTGATAAGCACCGATCATCGAAGATGAAACCCAGTATCACAGCGAATAACAGAGAGGGCTGGCCAAATGTATAGTTACGGTTACTCTTGAGCTTCACCCGAAGCTCAAATTGAGGGGCCAAGTACTCTCGTGAAGACGAGCACCCTCCCAAAAACTGAAGACAGAGTAGGTCCGTCTGTGTCAGGTACCAAGGCAGCCCGCCCTAATCACCTTATGTAAGTCCCTAAAAGTTTGGCCACTAAGGATACCTCAATTCACAGACACCACCGGGGGGGACATAGTCGCAGACAATACGCTATGTGGGCAAGATACCTAAGTCCCCGACTCACCTCCGAAATCCCCGAAGGGATCCACAATACATAGAATACCCAAAGGAGTTGTAAGAGAAGGTGGGCTACCTTCACTTACAATCCGATGTTTTTTTGTATTTAGCTCCACTTTTACTGGAGTGGTCCCAGTAGTATGAGTGCAGAAGGAATTTTCTCTTTTTTAATGACACTAGTTTGGGTTTTCGATCTTGAGCAGTTTACTCACATTGCCTATCCCAAGATCCTATCCTGAACTAATGTTTGTTTGCCCAATAAAGAGTTACTGATTGATTTTAGGTAAATTTTATGTGTACTTTTTTATTGTCTTCGGTAGGGGAGTTGACATATGAAATGTGATGAGACTCTGACTCAATAAATCATGCACAAGACAATGCTTTAAAAAAAAAAATCAATTCGATGAAAACAAGTTGTATTCTACAGGTGAGTCTTTCACATATTCATATTCTCTCCATGCATCTTAGTCATTTAACACATGCATAACCAACGAAAATATTTCCAATGTTTTCTTAACAACTACTTGAAACCAAAAATAGAGCAGCTTTTAACCAACTAAACAAAAGAAGGAATAAAAAATGTGGATCTTTCTTTTGTAAAAAATGCTTTTAAGAAAGAAAAACAAAACTTTTTTCCTAAAAAAAAACTTTTTAGGACACCTATTTTGCTAACAAAATGCAGAAACAGATCTTCTTTCATTCCATCAGCAGGGTTCCTATCCCTTTTGGTTTGCAGACACAGTTGGAAATCAAGGTT
>APFE031283258.1:7563-60306 GCA_000404065.3 Pinus taeda | reverse complement strand
GAACATCTAGTTACATATAACTAAGCTACTCATGCTACAAGGTATTGGACAAACAAATGAATGAATGATAGTACCAACACCACAGAGTAGACAGTACAATTGCAGTTCTATATTAATGTTGGAAGAGTGATTACAACCATCTGTTGTATCAACGTTCCCTTACCCCTCCAGCTTCTCTCTCTCTCTCCCTTCTTACCAACTTCTTAAGATTTGAGACAATGCTCAACAATCAAGTATGTTATCCTTTCAAATTCTCTGACTTCCATCACCATAGCCCTAGCTTTGCTTATGTAGAAATTGAGTTAGGGTTTCCAAGTTCCTTCTTGAGTTACCTAGGGTAAAAGCAATGAACTTGCCATGCTTTTCAGCTCTTTCCCATTTTCCTCCTTCATTAGGATTAGAAATCCTCCAAATAGGTCGAATCTGGATGTTTCCTTGCTTTTCTTGAGTGATTTTAGGAACAAATATCTAGATATTTATGAGTCAATTTGTTCCTTTGACCCTTAGAACTTCACTAGGATCCACTAATGCTATTCCCGAACTAGCAACTTGAGTTAGTTGGGTCACTAACGCACCCTTAGGCTTGCAGAGAAGCTTTATAAAGCAGGTTGTCATTGCATAGCCAGTGTTAGTGTGGAAACAAGGCATGTGATCTTGGTCTTTGCTTCAGGTATCATGTATTTCCCCTCTGAGTTGATGAGGAGGTCAATTTTTTGTATAACACTAGACCTTGAGGGTCGTAAATTTAGTTGGTTGGCTTGTACTATTGAAGGTAGTCCTGCAGGCTATCCCGATATCCAAATATCGACCCTTCCAACCCCTCACAACATCTACAAGGAACTAACTGGCAAATTCTAGAGATTCCTTTGGTCCGGGATGCAGACAAGTTGCAAATGGGCTCTTTTGGCCTAGGATAAATTATGCAAACAAAAGATCCATGGCGGGATTGGGCTAAAAGATCTAGAACTCTTGTCACATGCCCTTAGTGCTAAAGTATTGTGGCATTAGCTATAGGGAGGGAAAGAGATCTGGAAGACTCTCTAGACATTTAAATATAGTGAAGTTGGTTGGCAGGATCCTCTGAACCACCATCACAACCTACTGAATGGCTCCTCCATTTGGAATCAGGAAAAATAACATCAGGCATTAATATGAGTTCACGGGTTTCGGGAAGTCACGAACGAGCACAAAGTGAGATATTGGGAGGAGGCCTAGATGCAGCACCCCAGACTAACCCAAGAGGACAACTTCACAGATCTCTAATATTTCACCATTCCTTTGGGAACAAAGAGAGTAAAGGACTTCTGGAAAGAGACCAACCAGCTATAAAAATGGAGGGAATGGAAAACATCAGCACATTGGCCAGCCTATGATCCACCTTTGAATTGAGAACCCCTCACTTTGATCATCCAACAACGACATATTCTCAACAATGGGGAACCTGACAAACTACGACAGGGCCACCTTCCAAAAGGTATGTTCTCTCTCAAAAAATCTTATTTGATTTTATCTTTTGCTGGGGACCCAAATCCTGACCCTTTGTGGAAACGAATTTGGTGTAATCCAAACTTTGGCCAAAGGTTTCAATTTTTCCGTGGTTAATTGGGTAAGTTAAACTCCTTACGTGGGATAAAAATTGGAAAAAACCTTTATGTGGCCCATCCTACTCAACTTCTACTCAAAGGAACGAGAGATTTGGGATCGTATTGCCTCACTGTTTGGGGCAATAGACCGAACGGTTAATAGCCTAAGGGAGACATTGGAAATAGTGTGATGGACACTCTTTAAAAAAACAATTGTCAATAGAGCATGGTGTATTTCACAAGGATTTGTCCTTTGAAATCTCTGGAAAGCAAGAAATAGGGTAGTATTCCACTCAAAAGTCATCCAAATTGATCAAGTATGGATGATTGTACTACACAATATCAAGGAGACTCTTTCTATTTCTCACTAGTCAAAGGATGACTACAAAGCGAAAGGCAAGGAATGAGATATTCTGAAATCTCTAGCTCTTAACCAGGACTCTCTTGTTCCTTGACTTGCTGGCCATTCATCAATGAGGAACAATTCACCCAACACCTCCCTCCACCCCCCAGCAGGGTTCTTTAAACTCAACTTCGATGGTGCCTCAAAAGGCAACCCAGGACCAATAGGTCTCGGGGGAGTAATTCACAATGACAAAGGGAAAGTAGTGAAGTTTTTTGCAACCTCATGTGGCAACTCCACCAATAATGTGGCAAAATTGTTGGCACTGGAAAAAGGGCTACAAGTCACTGTGGAGTTGGGGATGAAAACACTCCAGGTCACAGGATATTCTCAGATTGCAATCACCATGCTGTAAAAACTAATAAATGGGTCCTCCCCGGACACAGTAATAAAGAGAAGCAGATGGAACTGATTGGTGAACATATTGACTCTAGGCTCTCCTCCTTTGCATATGTAATTATAGAGCATGTTGACCGTGATGGCAGCAAGGTGGTGGAAAAACTCACCAATTGGGGCAGTGAACATTAGGTTCAGGAACTCCTTCAATACTGGCCCCCACTTTCACAAAACGTCCACCTTATAGAATTCAAAATAATCATGGCATCAGAAGAGGCTTCCTCGATGGGGGTGAGGAGCTGGGAACACAAGGTAATGTGTGGGAAATTATGAAATCCACTTAGCTAATGGTACAAGGACTGACCTCCCTGTCCTCTCACAACTACATGTACGGGAGTTATTATGGAAGTCTATGTGAAACATCCATCTTACCTCAAATCGAGTGGGAGGAGCTAAATGATGAAGGTTTATGGAGGGTGGTGTGTTTTTTTGTGTATGGTATCGATTTGGTGAATGCGATTGGAATTCTGTAAGCCGGAGGTGGGATAGGCAAGGAGTTCTTTTTTTGGAAAGGTGGAAACTCCGATGCAGGCATCCCCTCCCTAGATTCTAGGTCTGTAAATTGGTCACCTTCTTCTCTGGCGTATAGAATTTAGTGTCCTAGTGTGAGAGAGGAGCGGAACCTCTAGTGGTGTAGGCCCATCGGGAGTCCTACTATGAGCAGGTGGGTTCCCATCTACATCTACGTGGAACACGAATGACCCTCCTTTGAAAATATTCCTCGGGATTGTGTATGATTGTGTGGTTTCTGCGTCAAGCGTGTACAGGCTTTTAGGCAATTGGACCGATGGGCTGCCAATGAAGGGTTGAGGGTGATGAAGTGTGGGATCAGCTCCAATTTTCTAGTTGGAAATTTTTTTTCTGGTTATCGGTAACCCACCCAGAGTGGGTAGGGAAAACCTTGGTGATTGAAGCTATCAGTTGTATACCAGTTCATTAGTTTTCTCTATCCCTTGAATTGATGTTGGTTTTGTAAAAATGTACCTGGTTCCTCATTTCTGTTGGTCCTTTTCCTCTTTGAAATCTAGCTCGGCTAGATAGGGTGGCTAGAGTATCCAATTTAGGTGAAAGTGGTGAAAGGTGCGAAAATTAAAACTAGGCGGGCTGGTAGGAGTGTTGACCGGTCAAGTTGGGCAACCTCTAGAGTCCACAGTGGTTGTGGTGGATCGAGGGCTGGTTGTGGGGGTCGCATTCCGCAGCCTCACTAGCGGGATGGAGTGGTGTGACGTGGAGTTTTGGGCATATGAGGGAAGGAAAGGCGTGTCGGACATGGATAGAGCGACAACCATCAATGCTATTTGGAAAATTGCAGGGACTTGATCCAGTCTGTTCTTGATCTCTTGGAAACCTCTTAGCAAATATGCTAGGAAGAACATGCTGAGCTCATAGCCACATTGAACATGATGCACTACTTCTAGTGGCATTTCCAAGAGTGAGTCGTGGTGGTCTGACGTGGCCAGAACCTGTTAGCTAAGAAAGTGGAGAATTTGGAGTCTTGGATGGCCCACTTTGAGGAGCATGTCCAGTGTTCTTTCCACCCTCCACCTCCTTCTGGAACAACCCCAGATAACCCAGATTCAAATCACTTAAGATGACTAGCATGGTTACAGGTGTTCTACTTGTTTTATTTTTTTTTCTAGTGCTTTTGGACTCCTAAGTTGTGGAATGTATCTTTGGTTGTCTTTCTGTTTCTTTGTCATATGTTGATTGCGGTAGTCAACAAACTTGGTCGGGGTAAGACTACTTGCATTTTGCTGCTGATGTATATATTTTCTGATGAATGAATAGAACGTTGATATAAAAAAAAAATGTTTACATTAACATTACACATGATCGGTAAACTTCCATCGATGTTCCACTAGATAGTTCATCACAACATATCTGACAGTATTATATTAAAAATATTAGATCCTACACTATTACAGTTTTATTTAATTTCTATATATGTAGATTTTACTGTAATTAGTGCATGCATGTGAATGGAAATTATGCAGAAAAGCAGAGAATGAAAAAATAAGCTCACACACACATAAGACACAAGATATGCTCTCTAGGAAACTCTTTTAGGAGAAAACCCAGCTGGAAGGTGAGGCCGCTTTGCTCTCTTTCTCTGCCTCGAAATGGTTGTATGTATAAAGAAGTAATGCCTGTGACTCGTGGGCTACTATAGTGCATAGATCCTCTATATGTGCTCTACCTCCTATCTCTCCTGGCTATCTTTGCTCAACTATAGAACAAAATTCTCCTGAAAGAATGGAATGCCTCAAAAAACGTCGTTTGATGCCTCAAAATGCTTCCGGAAGGTTTCAGATCGCGTTTTGCCAAACTAGGTCTCGCCGGTAAAAATGGTCCTGTGAGCTGATTCCTCCACTTTTCCCACTCCAAATGCATCAAGATAGATGAAAAACAATATAATTATCCAATTCAAATCACACCTCCCCATTTTGGGATGATTTTGGTCCCCAAAATCTTTTACTGAATGAGGCGAGGAAATTTTTCCTCCACCTTTTCTCTAGTGTACCATTTAACTTTGCCTCGAAGTTGTCCTGTCAACCCAATATGCCAAAGGTCACACTGCCCCTATCTTGTAGTTATGGACCTCTTCTACAAAACTGTATCTTCAATCAACTCTACCTGAGTTTCTGGTTCCAAGTCCTCCACGGAAAGTAGGACCTATTCCTCTTCCTGATCTAGCATGGAAGGCCCATATAGTTTCAAATTCTCTACATTCACAACCGAGTAAATGCGCATATATGGTGGTAAACTGATTCAATAGGCATTATCACCCACCTTTTCCAGTATCTCAAAGGACCATACCTTAGAGCCTTGATTTTCTTACCAGGCCCCTGCAGCCTCTCCTTGTTCAATTGTAGCCATACTCTATCTCCCACCTGGAATTATTTCTCTATTATGTGTTGATCATGCCTAACCTTATACTTCTCCTATGACTTATGTAGTGTTTCTTGTACCTATAGATGGATCTTCCTAGTCTTCTTTATAAATTTTTCAGCCCTCAAATCATCTCTTGTAATATCTTCCTTCACTCCTCCTTGCTTCCCATATGCAATATCCAAAGTTGAAGGTGGAAAATATCCAAAACAAGTCTCATATGGAGACTTTCCTATAGAAGTGTGGACTACTCTGTTGTAAGAATATTGTATATATACCAAATTTTCATCCCATGTGTTCAGATGCTTCTGGTTGTATCGCCTCAGAAGTTGCACCAAAGTCTCGTTCACTACTTTTGTCTTCCCATATGTCTGTGAATGGAATGTTGTAGATCTCTTCAACTTTGTGTCCATATTCTCCCACAATGTAGTCCAGAATGCATTAATAAATATTGTGTCCCTATCTGAGATGATGCTCCTTGATATCCCAAAGTGAACCCAAACCTGTTCAAATAACAAGTTTGATGCTTCTTGTCTGCTGATGGTCTTTTTATAGGGCATCAGAACACACCTTGCTAAACCTGTCAACTACCACAAACAGGTAGTCATGTCCCTTCCTGGTTGTTAGTAAACCTCTTGCAAATTCCATGGAAATGCTTTCCCAATGATGAGTAGGTACAGTTAAGGGATGATACAAACCTTGTTTCATGTTGCTAGGCTTGCTGGTACAACAAAGCATGCATCCTCTTATGAACCTAGCTACCTTCTCTTGCATCTTGGGCCAATACACATACCTCTGTAAGTTAGCCATGGTATTCCCTACACAAAATTTCCCTACAACCTTGGAGGTGTGAGCCTCTCTAATCAATTGCAAATGCTCACCTTTAGGTACACATAGCTTATCTAGTTTGTAGAGTAACCCATCCTGGAGATGGTAGTCAACGGTGTTATTTCCATCGAGCACATGACTCTGACTCTGCAACTGTTGATATACCTCCTTGAAGTCCTCATATTCTGAATATGCCTCTCTATATGCATCATGGGTGAATGGATCCATGTGCATAAGAGTCCCCAAAGATGTAATATTTGATTTGGGTGGCCTTAAAAGAATATTGACCAACTTGTTTTTGTTTCCCTTCTTATACTTGATCACCAAATAAAACTTCTTTTAAAACCCCATCCACTTGTAATGCCTGGTCTATTGTAGCTTACTCTAGGCTTGCAAGTACTGTAACGGCTGGTGATATATTTGGATTATTTTCTCCCTTTCCATTAGATAGTGCTTCAACTTCTTCACAACTTGCACCATGGCATAGAGCTCCTTATCATAGATATGGTAGTTAATAACTTCCTCATGAAATACTTTAGAATGGTAACAAACTGGCCTTCCTCCTTGCATCAAGACAACTCCCATAGCATACCCACTCGCATCTATCTCCACTTCAAAGGGTCATTGCAAGTTTGGTATGCCAGAACTAGTGCTTGACTTATCTTCTTCTTTAGCTCCTCAAAAGCATTTTGTTGACCTTTTCCCCACTTGAAGCTCTTGCCACTTGTTGTTATGGCGTGGAGTGGTGTTGCTACCGCTGAAAATGAGGCTATGAACTTCCTTAGGTATTTTTATGCCCTAATGAAACTCCTAAAATCAAAAACATTGGTAGGCACTGACCATTTCATGATGGTCTTCATCTTGGAAGGATCTATCTTCAATTCTCCTCCACCGATCACATACCCCAGATACACCAAAGGTTGTTGCACAAACTCGCACTTCTTGAGATTTGCTAGTAGCTGATGCTTCTTCAATGTCTCCATGATCCAAAATTAAACAGGAATGCAAAAAATTACAGATATAATCATAAATATAGAGATGCATAAAAAAAAATTGCATTTCATTAATAGAAAAATACTGAACTATGCTTACAAATAGAATGGAAATAAACTAGCTTGGGTGATGGTAACTTATCTCTGAGAAGAGATGTGGCAGCTACATGCCTCTAAACTATGTTACAATGAGGCTCCAAGGCCTATTTATTATTTAGAAAAAATGGAAAACCCTAAACATCCAGAAACCTAACCCTAGGAGATGAAGCACCAAAACTGTGGGCACCGTTTGGGTAAATTGGTACATCAATTTCCCTAGGTTGTAATTTTGGTATACAATCTTTGTTTGGCTATCATAATACCTCGTTTTTAAGATATCAGAAAGTAGGTTGAAATCAAATTGGTTACCTTATTGAGAACTCTCCTAGTCTCTTCATTTTCCATAAAAACATCGTTTAGGGCCTCAAAACAGCTCCGAAAGTTCAGGACCCAAAAAACTGCCAAAAATAGTAAATTGTGCTACAATTAAGGAAACTGAAAAACTGAAAGAGATAATGTTGGGGGTCCAAGTGGAATAGGAGGGTGGACACCAATATCCACTTGGATTAGTCCTACCCCCTTAGGAAGCAATGGTCCCCATTGCGTTGAGTGCCTCTATGAGATGGGGAAACTTCTGTTGAACTTGGTCCTTGGTGAGCCACTTGCCTTAGTGTAGGAGTTGGCCAACTTTGACAACCTGATATAGTTGGATCTTCTGTTGGAAAGTGTTCTTGATCTATGTGTCCATGATCTGATCAGTTGTGGCCTATTCCATGCAGTCTGGTTTTAGCTCTGTTGGTGTGAATTGTTCTGCAATGTCAGATGTGTCCAGCAATGGTGGAAAGTATGACCAAAGGTAGTCTACATTGAACATTGGGTGCAGACCAAGGAATGGTGGAATGTTGAGCGAAAAAGAATTTTCCCCTACAGCCTTGGTGATGGTGTATGGCCCATATCAGAGCAGGCAAAGCTTGCGATGGGGTCCAGCGAGGCGCTCCTTCTGCAAATGTAGCCAAACTTTGTAACCCACCTAGAACTTATGTGGTACCCAATGTTGATCATGTTAATTGTACTTAGCATTGGCTTTGTCCAATATATCATGGATCTACTGGTGGATGTGTTGAATGATCTCAATGAAGTTGTTAGCCTTGTCGGCTTCGGACTAGATGTGAGCCGAATCTGCCTGAGTGGCTACAAAAGGTATGGCCACATCAATGGGACATAATGGCTAAAATCCCAGCCCTACCTGAAAGGGGTTGTGGCTCGTTGAGCTGTGGAGAGCTCTGTTGTAGTTGTGTTGTAGGTAGGGGAGACTTTCATCCCATGTGCGTGGATGCTTTGAGTTGTACATGTGCAGAATGTGTACGATCATCCTATTGACAAGCTCTGCTTGGCCATCAGTTTGGGGATGGAAAGTCATGGACTTAGTAATTTTTGTATCCATCATCGATTAGAGACTTGACCAAAATGAAATCAGGAATTTGTTGTCCTGATCTAAGACAATGGAATGTGGGATTCCAAAGTGTACCCACACTCACTCAAAGAAGAGCTTAGTAGTGGCCTCTGTTGCGATACTCTTCTTGCAGGCCACCATGATGGCCATCTTAGAGAATCTATCGACGACCATGAAAACACAATCATTTCCATGCTTAGTAGAGTGAAGGCCCAACATGTAATCCATGGAGATAGATTCACAAGGTCGAATAAGAATAGGTATAGGAGTCTATAGGCCTTTCTTCTTGATGGTTAGTTTGGCGATGGCGCAGGTAATGCAAGATCTAATGTACTTCCCAACATCTTGACGAAGTTTCAGCCAATAAAAATACTTCTGCAATACTACCACTATTTTCTGTAATCTGAAATGTCCAGCGACCCGACTGTAGTGCGCCTCTAAAATCATCTTAGCATGTTCTCTTGAATGAACACAGATGTTTCCTAGGTGGCATAACAATGCATCTTGAAGGTGAAAATTTGGAACGTCATTCCCTTCCAGGAGTGTTTGGTATGTGTTGCCGAATTCTGGAACGCTCTAGTAAAGATTCGGCCACCCCGAAGTCTCGTGCCCATAGGAGTCGAGCATAGTGATCAGTGCCATGACTGGTGGTCGAATGAGGAAATCAACGACATTATTGGTGTTTCCCTTATTATACTTAGTGTTCAAATGGAATTGTTTCTGGTAGGTGGACCATTTATGATGGCGATTGCTATGCAACTTCCCTTGTGTCTGTATGAACTACAGGGGTTGGTGGTCTGTGTGGATGCCCCTTTCCTTCCCCAGAATGTAATGCTTCCATTGACGGAAGACCTGCACAATGGAATACATTTCTTTTTCGTAAGTGGGATACTTTTGAACTGTGTCTGAAAGTTTCTCACTGTGGTAAGCCACTGGCTACCCTTGCTGAGTAAGAATCGCACCAATAGCATAGTCGGAGGTGTTTGTCTCAATCTTAAATGGTTGTTGTAGATCTGGTAATGTGAGCATTGGTGCAGAGTAGAGGTGATGCTTCAACTCAAAAAATTCTTGTTGTTAGGTTTTAGACCCAAAAAAAATTCTTTCACTCCACCCTTGATGACTTGACTTAAAGGCCAAGTGATATGAGAGAACCCCAACAGGAACCTGCGGTAGAATTGGTAAGACACAAAAAGTTGTGGAGCTCTATTAGAGTGGTTGGGGTTGGCCAATCCCGAATGACTTGTATCTTGGTTGGTTCCAAATGCACACCCTTATCATTAATAATTTACCCCATATATTGAACCTGGGTGAGGCCAAAAGTACATTTCTCCAAGTTAGCACACAACTTGTGTTGTCACAGGGTTTGAAGGACCTATCGAATCTAGTGGAGGTGTTATTCCTAGCTTTGGCTGAAGATCAAGATTTCATCTAAATACACCACCACGTATGCATTGGTGAAGGGTCACAAGATGTCATCCATCAATCTCATGAAGGTTGCAGGGGCATTTGTCAATCTGAATGGCATGACCAACCATTCAAAAAGGCCCTCCTTGGATTTGAAGGCAGTCTTCCACACATCAGAGGGTTTGATAGGCACCTGGTGATAACCTGACTTCAAGTTAATCTTGCTAAAATATTTTTCCCCCTTGAGCTGGTCTAGAAGGTCATCAATTCGCAGGATTGTGTACCTATTTTGGACAATGATTTTGTTCAGCACCCGATAGTCAATACAGAGCCTCCAGGTCCCAGCCTTCTTTTGTACTAATACAATTAGGCTCCCATAAGGTGATGAGCTTGGCATGATGTGACCTTTCTGGAATAGTTCCTGAATCTGCCTCTTGATCTTATCGTTCTCCAAAACAGAGCGATGATAGTTCTATCCATTGGGAAGCGGTGTGCGCAAGGTTAGATCGATGGAGTGCTTGACCTAACAGTGCAGAGGTACCTATGCAGGTGAGGCAAAAATGTCCATGTACTCCTCCATGACATTGTCCATATACTGTTGTTGTGCAGAGGGGCCCTGCCTAGAAGTCGTGGCCACAACCTTCTTCTTTTCTTAAGGGTGAATCATAAGGAAAACAAATTTCCTAGTCTGGGAAATGAACTTACTGCATTTCTTTGCATTGATCAAAGAGATGGCAGTAGGCAGGGCTACCTCCAGTATCCTATACAACTTATTGGCCAAAGTAATAATCATAGAGTGAGGTCTAGACTCATATACAACATGTCACTTCCATAAGTATGGTTGTCATAATAATACATCACAAACTCCAAGAGGAGAAACATCACACAGTAACTCATCCGTGAAGGGCTTGATGTTGTAGGGAAGGCAACATTGCTAGCTGACGCGAAGATCTCATCCTTGATGAACCCACCCGATGGTGTATGGATGTGGATGTGTTGTAGTGTTTAGGACCAGCCGCTTCATGACCTCTACTGAAATGAGGTTCTTTTAGCTCCCGCTATCGACAATGAACTGTAGCAGAGAATCCTTCACCCACATTCGTGAGTGGAAGAGGCATTCCCCCTCCTCTGGATCTTTAGGCTCAATGTTCTAGATCTTGGTGGTGGCCACAGTGGCACTAGGCTCTACATCAATGATATGCTTCCCTTTTTCATTCCCCTTATCGGGTTTTGACTAAGAGTCAGAACATGCATCTGATTCGGAGGCCTTCATCTTGGCCACCAGTGACTACTTGGCCCGACACTCACTTGTGTTGTGAGTGGATCTCTTATGGAACTCATACTATTTTCCCATGTCCCTCTTTGTCTTCATGGTGTTGTTCTTTGCTTGTGGCTTCGGCGGGTTGTCTTTGGTAGCCCCACCTTGGATCTGTACTTTGGGGGCGCTTTTTCCTTGATTTAGATTCGTAGATCCAAAGTCCCGCTTCTTTTGTTTAATTTTTTTTTCAATCTGGACATCATATCGGTATGTCATGCCAAGTGAGGAAATGTCCAAGAACTCCATCTCATCCTAGATGTACTTATGTAGCCAAAGTAATTAAGTACTAAATGCCACTCAGAATCCTTGATACCTAGCTTTGTAAAAAGGGTATGGAAACATTTGTGAACTCCTGCACATCTTGGTCCCTTCCCTGCCATAGCGTGGTCCACTTTATGTATTTATATTCATAGCTCCCAACAGGGTAATATTGTTCCTTGATGGCATCTCGGAAAGAATCCCAAGTGGGTGCAACTAAAAATAGTGAGGGTTCACTCTCATCCTTTTATTCACAGTAGGTTTCCCACTAATCCTTGACGTGTGGGGCAACTTTGAGAAGTGAAAAAGTAATCTTTTCCCGACTGGAAAAGTCATGAACTGAAAAATATCCTTCAAACATATTTAACCATTTATCTACGACATCTGCATCTATTTGAACCTCAAATATGGGAATATCAAAGTTAACTTGTACCTTAAAAGGAGTGGGGCCTCCAGAGTGGCTATTGGATGAAGATGCATTGCTTGTGGGTAGTCGTTGAAGGATCTGGGCAAAGTTATCCATCATCACGTTCTTTTGTCACTCGTGGGCTTCCTTGAGCAACATTTTGAAAGGATATTCTACCCCCTCGTATTTCTTTTCTTCTGCCATGGGAGGTCGTCAAGGTTCGCAAGGTTGGTCTTGCAATGGTTCAACCAGATCGAGCCCTAACTCCTTATACCCTGACCTTGTTGGGGACATGCAAAGAAAGACAGAGAAAGAGAAAACTACTCTGATACCACTGATTTGAACTTAAACAGGAACGCAAAAAATTGTAGATATAATCATAAATACAGGGATGCAGCAAAAAAACACTTCATTTCATTAATAGAAAAATAATGAAATATGCTTAAAAACAGAATGGAAATAAACTAGCTCGGGTGGTGTTAGCTTAACTTTGAGAAGAGATGTGGCAGCTACATTGTTATCGGGAAATCTAGTGTCCATTCAAAGCTACTAGTCCCACTAAGATGGGTAGCTATCTTAAAAACAAACAAACTAAAGTCACTTGTGTTTTCTTTTATGAGAAGTAGATGAGAGAGAAGTAGAGAGTACCAACCTCAGTCTTTCGCTTGGCTCCTTGCTTGTTTCCTCTCCCCTCTGATAGATATTTGCTGCTCCTTCCTCGCTTATCCCGCGTCAAAGAACACCTGTAGAGTTAAAGCAGCATAATACCATCAAAGCATAGAGATATATAATCATAAACAATATAGGATCAGATGTATATTGACCATACAAATGCATATATCAATTCAACATTCAAAGACATACAAGAATATGGAGGAAAACTCAAATAGCTTTATTGATAGAAGTAGTAGAAGAGAGGATTACAACCCATTGGTCTGACCCAGCGCCATCCTCCAAGCATGAAAGCCCTTCTTCACCTCATGAAAAGCTAGATCACCCAACACTATGATGTTCCACAAAGAAACCAACAACACTTCCTTACAAGATGCAAAATTCCAACCTCTGGATCTTTGGGATGAGGGATCCATATATAGATGTTTGCAGGTGGGTGAGTTAGCTTCTGTGATTTTGATTAGTGTCCTCTCTCTGATATTTCTTGGTTCCACTTGGAGATTCATGATATCTTACTCATCCTTGGGTGAATTCAGAGAGGCAAGTGTCAAATGGGCAGTTTCTAAAAGATTCTCTGGGTTTCCACCTAGCCAACTACTTCTGCCATTTGTCTGCCCTCGCTCATCACACCCCACAGAAGGGATTTTCAGTATGCATCGCACTTTTTGCATGTGGCAGGTGAGATGCATCGCACCCTTAGCACTGAGTAGTCTGTATGGTCCAGTGTTGACCAGTTCTGAGCAGTTTTTCATGGAGAACTTCTGGGAGATGATGTAATCAGCTGACCTTGCTCCTTTAGGGTATGAAACAACACTTTTAGGGACTTAGAAGCCCTTGGCTTATGGACATATGTGATTGTGGTTGCAGTGCCCAAATATGTCTATAACATACATGCCTCTGAACTATGTTACAATGAGGCTCCAAGGCCTATTTATTATTGAGAAAAACTGGAAAACCCTCAACATCCAAAAACCTAACCCTAGAAGATGAAGCGCCAAAACTGTGGGCCTCGTTTGGGTAAATTGGTACATAAATTTCCTAGGGTTGTAACTTTGGTATACGATCCTCATTTGACTATCATAATACCTCGTTCCGAAGATCTCTGAAAGTAGGCCGAAAACAAACTAGTAACCTCATTTGAGACATTTCTGGTATCTCCGTGTTGGGGCCTTTATTTAATATTGAAAAGGTTTTGACCAATTTTGTTTCACCGAAGCATGAGAAGGAAGCAGGTGGTAGCAACGGTTAGTTTGCGGAAGAGTTAGCTGGACAACAAGACAAGAATAGGCAGTTGCGCAAGAGATGCAGCAAGATGGAAGCAAAAGATAAAGGCAGCTGAGTGGGCGGGAAGGTGAAAGAGTAGCCGAGCGGGAACTGTCAGTTCAGGTGGAAAAAAGGAATATAAAAGCAGAGGGCCAGAAGATAAGAGGGGTTGGCTGGTGGATGGAATAGCGGGCGAGGCTGTTGGAGCTAGCGGCATAGATCTAGTTGCGGTATATGGGTAGTAGGACGTAGGAGTCCATGCGAACTGGGCCCTTGAGGTTGAGATCAAAATCATGGATCTGATCTGGGTATTCCTTGTAGTTTCTTGTGGCGAATTCCAAATATATTTTGTACTATTTTATTGTTAAGTTAATAGAAGGAAAGCTAGACTATTTGCAAATCATGATGTGTATGGATCCCCTGGTATGGCAAGTTTCTAAAAAAATTAAATGTCCCATCAAATGCATGTATTTCGTAGTTCTTATGTAATCGTTGTTATGTTGTATCATTGTTTTGCGTGTAATGCATATACTTTTGTTACTGGATGATGCCTCCATTGGTATTCCCTTGAACCCATGCTGAAACTTTCTTACTTCTAGTCGCGGCACGCGTCAGCATTGTCCTAGACTACACTGGACCATTGTTGGCCCTCTGTGCCCAAACCGAGGGCCTTTTCTCCCTTCTAACTCTTTCATGCGAACAAATGGTTCCATTGCTGGGACCCAAAGTTACGAGAATTGGTTCAGAACATGGTGTTGAGGATATTCAAGAGATAAGTCAGGGATTGGTGAATCATAAAGTAGATCAGTTTGTAGCAGAGCAAGCTGCCAATAGAAATCAACCGACCGACAAGATAAGTGATGGGATTTTATATGCCAATGGTACTAATGATCAATATGAGATCTTCTAGTGGAAGTTCCTCGAAGACCTGTACAACTGGTTAAGAAGGATGAAGGGGCAGAACCAGTCAGGGGGATCGACGATGGTTCTTCGCAACTGGACTCCGTCGGATATTGCACTGCTCCAACAATTGGAAAACGATCTGACTAAAGCAATCGATTTTTGGTTAAAGACTACGGTGGAAGGATATATAGTCGAATTTGTTGCGGAGAGTTATCAGTCTTTCTCAAAGGCAAAATCTATATTCAACTTCAGATTAAGAGGAAGGTTGATGAAGGAAGTCTCGATGTGGATTAAGATGTTTATGGTAGAAGAAGGATTACTTCCCTCGCCTACCACGGTGATGGTAGTGTAAAACCCCAGTACCAAGGGAAGGACATAGAGGGGGGAATGCTACTAGTTGAGGAATAGAGATGATGCTGAAGGGATGGATGCAGAAGAGTTGAAGAAAGCTAGAGATGTCAGAGCATAGAGGAGAGAACTGTTAGCGGATAAGTGGCAGATGAGAGTGATTAAGACTCTGGGGAAGAGGAGGATGGACCCCCACCAAGTAGGACTGGTGATGAGAAGACCTCGAGTCGAGGAAGGAGGAGAGGAAGACATCAGGCAAAGCCAGAGTGGTGACGGGAGACATAGGAGTCAGAGGAATGAAGAGGGGCCTTCCCTACAGGTTGCGGAAGGTGGATCGCAAGAGCAGAGGCTGAGTGGACATGGATAGGAAAGAGAAGAAGACATGGGCAACATGATGAGGAGATTATTTAATGAAGGAGAGCCATCCATTAAGAATTAGCAACAATACCCTCGAGACACCGGTGGTGTTTCCCCGGATCTTCCCCTGGTACCTTATTACAATTCGAAGGAATTTGTTATTAGCTTAGCCAAGGCAGTACGGGTACATAGTTCACGTGAGAAATATAAATCTAGTTTTAATATTGGGAGCAACAAAGGAGTCAACAGTATCAGTAACTTAGGATTGCAGGGATCACAGCAGCCTGGGAACCAAGGGTTCGTGCTATTAGCTTGCACCCAAGTCAGTATGGCAGGGTCTTTTACTAGATATCCAGAATTTGTGGGAAGGGGAAACAAGGGTGTGGAGCAACACTAGTATCTCTGTGAGGCTATTTGGAGAGCACTTCAAACTCCAAACAATGTCAAGACAGTGGAGTTCTAGACCACGCTAAGGGAGAGGGCTTTGCGCTAGTTTATAAAGTGAGCAGAGCAAAACCAGAACCCCACGATACATGATATCAAGAGAGTATTTATGCAGGAGTTCAAAGTACCACAAACAGACCAACAGGGGTTGTCAGAGCTATGGGAAATTAAGCAAAAGGAGGGTGAGATAGCCTGGGAGCTCATGCAAAGGTTTAAGGATGCCATTGCAAAGTTGAGTTACACCTTGAACCCAAATCACCAGAGGGACTGGTTTATCAAGGCACTCTTGCCCCTAACCAGAACATCGTTGATGCAACAGAAAATTGGAACCCTCCAAGATGCGTTGGAGAAAGCATCCCAAATAGAGGCCATGGTTTAGTATCCTCATGAATATAGGGGAGGGACGATCTTGCAAGACCCGTCAATCATGGGTCTCCAGAACTAGATCTCAACGTTAATGGAGAAGCTGAAGGATCTTCAGCCGGTACGACTAGCCAGACCCAATGTATGGTGCACCCACTACATGGTGGAAGGGCACATTGTGACTTAATGCCCCAGGTTTTGAAGGATTAATCATCCAGGGGGAGTCACGGGGTCGTCAGGGGCCCCATTAACTGCAGGAGTTGAGGCTATAGGAGCGCAAGGATCTTTCCCAGAAAGTAATAGCCAAGACTTTTGCGAAATGTGTAGAGCATACGAACACCTTCTGCAGATGTGCCTGATACTACAGAAATACTCCAACATCCCCAATAAAAACTACTATGAGTTTTGCGCATCTACAACGCATCACACTGATCAATACAAATCACTAGATGCTCTAGCAGAATGGCTGGACAGATCTACATTCAGAATTAATGAGTCAAATCAAGGAGGACAAGGAGGAAACTAGCGAGGAGGGAGACATGGAGGAAGAGGGCCCGTGAGGTCTTACAACTGCGACCAAGAGGCGCATGTCACCAGGGAATGCCCATTTCTGAGGAGACCTTGGTGCTCATAATGCAAGATTAATACCCACGCCACGGAGGATTGTCTGAAACTCATTGCAAAGTGGGAAGAAAGGACCAGGCAGAGGGAGGCTAACCTTGTTAATGCTAAACCACAAACCGATGATGGTCTTCCCGCAACCAATATTAATATAGTTCGCCGAGGAGGAAAGAGGAAAGGGGAGGATTGTAGCACAACGGACCCACCCTTGACTGTTAAAGCAGCATCTCCACAGAAAGTATATCAGCCTGAACTCCAAAGGAAATATTATCATGAGGCAATTAAGCTATTCGAGGAGATGACTGAGAAAAGGGACAACCAAAAACAGTAGGAGCACGTGCTTGAGCGCGGCCAGATGATTGAAGAATTGGTTTAAATTGTTTCTGAAGATTTTTGAGGATGAAGGCATGATGAAGGAGTTGTGGAAAAGTTTGAAGGCTGCGGTATCCGTAGAAGAAGGGGAACTGGAATGATCACTCGCAGATTTACCATAATAGAACTCCAGAAGAGTGAAATGAAACAAAAGGAGAAGTGGCAAAGAGTTCTAAATTAATGCACAGGTTGCAGAGTTCTAGATAAGGGACACAATGTTAGACTTGGGATCGGATGTAAACATCTTACCTAGAAAAACATGGGAGGTAATGGGGAAGCCACAACTAAAATACTCGCCAATTCAACTAAGGATGGCAAATCAATACTATATACTACCCATTGGGAGGTTGGAGAACGTGGAAGTCGATGTAGCGGGGGTGAAGATGCACATCAAATTCGAGGTGATTAACATCATGGGGGATAAGGACCTATACCCAGCACTCCTTGGGATCAATTGGGCATACGAAAACTATGATGTCATCGACCTAAGGAAAGAACTGGTGATTTTTGAAGCATAAGGATTAAGGGTGATCCAACCCTTGGACCCCTATCAAGGACCTAGGTTCATAGAGCCGGTAGATGACAGGGATGAACCAGGAATGCTAGACCAGCTTTACAGACTCACAGCTGGGAAGAGGGAAGATTATATAAATCCCACAGTGGGAGGCTCTGTCAGCTAGAGAAGTATCCAAAGTTCAGAGACGGGCTCGAAAGCTGCATGGGATGCATGGAAGCGAGGCAGGTATGAACTAAATACTAGATGTTGTGCAATGGTAACCCAAGTACATTGGATAGGAATGGAGATGGGAAACTATCCCAAATAGTATGGCCTTGAACAAGTGGACACCTTCTTGAACAGGATAGACCAAGAAATAACAAAGGATCAAAAGGTTCCCTTTCTTGATATCGCCCTCATGGAAACGCTGGCAAGATGGTGGAAGGCACATTGCAATTCACTAAGAGACTGGACGAGCATCAAGCAAGCCATAAAGGAGAGATTTTCTGAGGAAGATCAACCAAAGGATAAGGCAAAGTACCATGGAGATTCAAGTCCCGAGAAGCACATTGAAGATTGCATAACCAAGTGGAAGAGCCATGGAATTTTGAAGGACCAATGGGTACACGCATTTATACATACCCTCGGAACTATCCCCCGAGCTTGGTATGTACAAGAGGAGCTCCGTTGGCGGACAGAAGATTGGGATGCTTTAGAGGTACAATTTGTTAGCAAATTTCATTCAGAAGTAAGGAAGCACATATGACAGAGGCACTCCAGGTGATAAAGCGAGTTCTGTTCACCCCAGAGCCATTGGTTGAAGGAGGGCCAGAAGAAAATTTTCTACAATATCTGTACGACATGGAGTCGCCAGGATATGTGACCTACGACAAGGTGGAAGCAGAGCCAAAGGAGGATGGGTTGAATGGACTGAGACACCTAACCTTTGAGGAAACAGAAGGAGAGAGGAAAGCCCCTCAACAGAAGGTGCCCACCTTCTACCAGTAAAACTAAGGAAACAAAATGTTGGGATGGTGGATAAGCCCAAAATAGCATATGTGGGAGACTATTGGGATGAATAGACCACAAAAGAGATTTTTGACCTACTACAAGAATATCATGACCTATTCCCAGCCTCAGTAGTAGAGTTAAAGGGGATAAAAGGAAATATAGGGGAAATGAAGATTGTATTAAGACCGAAGGCTCGGCCGGTAAAGTACAGACCGTACAGGTTAAACCCAAGGGTGAAGGAGAAATTTAGGAAAGAGATTGACAAAATGTTAGAAGCAGGAATCATATTTCTAATAGATGAAGCTGAATAGATAAGCCTGATATTCATACAGAACAAGAAGGACACAACCGAGATCAGAGTATGTGTTGATTACAGAAGCCTTAACAACACGTGTGCATGACCCATTCCCAACACCCTTTAGTGATGAAGTCCTAGACAATGTGGCAGGGAATGAAGCATATCCGTTCATAAATGGATTTGTGGGGTACCACCAAGTTCAAATCGTTGAGGAGGATAAAAGAAAAACAACATTCACTATTGAGTGGGGGTCATATGCATATAATGTGATGCCATTTGGACTAAAGAATGCACCAACAGTCTTCTCAAGGATTGTCATAGCTGCATTCTGAGACTATATTCACAAATTTCTAGAGGTGCACATGGATGACTGGATAGTGTATAGTCTATTAAACAACACAGCAACTTATTAAGAGTAATGTTTGAAAGGTGCAGGCAACTGTAGATTTCTTTAAATCTCAAGTGTTGTATCTTCGCAGTCCCATTTGGAACACTAATAGGCCATATCATCTACAAGGATGGAGTATGTGTAGACCCAATGAAGATTGCGGCAATCATCCACATGGAACCACCGCACAACATAAAACAACTAAGATCAACTCTAGGTCACACGGGGTACTACCGGCGATTCATTAGGAACTACGCATCAATCACAGACCCACTGGAAAAATTGCTGAAGAAAACAGAGGAGTTTGTTTGGAATGAGGATTGTCAGACAGCTCTGAATAAGTGAAAGGAAAGATTGGTAAGCGCACCGATACTCGTATATCCTGATTGGAACAAAATGTTCCATGTGCACATCGACGCGTCAGGTATAACACTGGGAGCGGTCTTAGCGCAACCAGGGGAGAAGAATATGGACCACCCTATGTACTATGCTAGCAGGAAGTTGTCAATTGTTGAGAGTAACTACATAACAACCAAAAGAGATTTTAGGCATTATTTATTGGGTGCACCATTCAAATTCTTTATAGACCATTCCACACTCAAATACTTGGTAAATAAGCCAGTACTAGAAGGAAGAATATGTTGATGGCTATTGTTGTTCCAGGAATTCACTTCCGAGGTGGTCATAAAACCCGACAGACTGAATGTGGGACCAGACCACCTCTCGTGACTGGAGACAGGGGAGAATGAAGGAGTATTGGATGATCAGTTGCCCAACGCTGATTTATTCAGAATAGAGGCAATCCCAGATCATCAAGAAGAGATCGTCACATTATTAACAATGAGTCAATGCCCAGAAGGGTATATGGCAACACGTAGACGACACTTGGTAGTAAGGGTAGTAGATTACCAGCTAATCACAAGACGCCTCTACAAGATGGGCTTAGATCAAATACTAAGGTTCTGTGTCCTCTAGCATGAAAGAAATGATGTGCTATGGGAATGCCATGCGAGGGTTGTAGAAGGCCATGTGGGAGTTAAATCCACTGCAAGAAAGATACTACACGCAGGACTTTGGTGGCCAACTATTCATAAAGATTCGAAATAATTTGCTAAGACCTACGACATCTGTCAAAGGGTTGGAAAGCCTTCGCGACGGGATGAGCTACCCCTACACCCTGTCCACATAGTGAAAATATTCGATAATTGGGCGGTAGATTTCATTGGACCCATTACACCACCGGTGAGGCACTCACGAGCGAGATACATAATAACAGCAACATAATACCTCACCTGGTGGGCAGAAGTAGGAGTTGTCAAAGACTGTACAGTGAAAATAGCTGCACGATTTATTTTCGAGAACATAGTCTCAACGTTTGGATGCTCGATGAGCCTCATAAGTTACCAGGGAATACTTTCTGAATGAAACCATTGAGACTCTGTTGAAGACCTTCATGATTCAGCATAACAAGAGTAGCCCCTATCACCCACAGGCCAACGACGCAGTGGAAGCATTCAACAAAATTCTAGAGAAAGGGCTAACAAAGGTTGTGTCAGCCAATAGGGACGACTGGGATGAAAGAATACCTACAACTCTATGGGCATACAGGACAACAATAAAGAGACTTCATAAGCAAACATCGTTTCTACTACTATACAGAAGAGAAGCTGTGGTTCCAATAGAATTTATATTAACATGTATGTTCATATTTGAAGCCATAGGAATGATGGACAACATAGCCTTGCGGGACAGACTCGGTCAGCTGTTGGAACTTGACGAAACCCGCTTCTTGGTCGAGTTTCATAAGTCAGTGGAGCAGAGAAGGAAAAAATCTTGGCATGATAGGCACATCAGGAAGAAGTCTTTTGGAATAGGGGAACAAGTACTCCTATATGACAACAAGTTCTAGAAGTTCCCAAGGAAACTACAGATGGACTAGTTAGGCTTGTTTATAGCCACGGAAATCAAAGATTCGGGAGTAGTAAAGCTCACACAACTGGATGGAGTCCTACTACATGGATGGGTGAATGGCGCATGCCTGAAGCCCTTTTGCAACGCATAAAAAAATAAAAAAAATAAAAATAAAAAATAAAAGCCACTAGGTTCAATCTAGTCATGTCATAAAAATGAGCGGAAAGACAATAAGGTTGTGGCAGCAATTTCGTAACGCCACAACACATTTGTGGTCGGGGGGAAAGAAGAGGTAGATTTAGTAGTCACACATGTAATCCGTATTAGAAAGGTACACGTAGGCATGCACTTTTTCCAAACATTATGATCACACACTGTACCCATCCTTTCCGCCATATCGATAGTCATTTCCATATTAAGTAACCAATAATGCAACTGTCAAATTAGGAGCCGCAAAATATTTTCCTATTAAGTACAATATTAGTTAATAAATAACCCCATCATGGAAAAATAAATACGCCATGCATCCCGCTCTATACTTTTCGAGTCCACATCATGGTTGTCATGTCTAGGTCGACCGAAGGCAGCAAGGTATAGCTAGAACACATGGGAAAGTTGCTGGAGTAATTAGTTGCTAAGGTCCAGTTAGTCAGGAAATGTAGTGTCAGGTTCGGCTACTTAAATTCACAGGATAATGAAGGGCATTGCAGAACTTCAATCGCAGATAGCAAAAGAATTACAGAGCCGCTCTAAAGAATAGTTACAAAGACAGAGAAGCAAGAAACCTCAAGTGCAGATTGTGTATCACATGCGAAAGGAGATGGAGAAAGGAATTGTATCTATCCCACAAGACACATTAGATGAAATAATTGCAATGGTCAACAACCTGTATGGCAAATATGACAAGGAAAATTTGGTCAACAAGGATTTTACAGACTGTTTCCAGTTCCCAACCATGAAAAGAGAAGTCTATGTGGAGGATTTCCAGAAGGAGGATGTCACCAATACCTTCAGGATTAGGGAGGATTTTAAAGGGCTACAAAGATCAACATTACTGCATTTGAGGATTTTACCTATGTTTGGCGCCCATTTTTCCGCAATGAAGTGTACCACACTTTTAGCGAGCAGGATGCACAGAGGATCACTGTGGTTGGATAAGGAGTATCCCATCCATGTGGAGGATATTAGTCGACTAATAGGGCTATCTGCGAGAGGGAACACAATTAGTTTAGCATTCTAGATAGGGGCTAAGAGAGCCAAGAAGCAGCCTGAGGATAATATCTATGCCAGATATGGGACTAAGCGGGGTGGGAGAGGAGCGAAGCTGGATATAATCAACAAGGTAGACATCAGGTTTGCCTTCTACCTCATAGCAAGAAAAAAAATGTGTCACTTTACGAAGAATGAATGCACGTTGGACGCCATTTCGGTGGCAGAACATTATTGCCAGGGAGAAGTACTGCACTAGTCTGCCTTTGTTATTAATGAGCTATTTGAAGCTTGTGAGGATGTGTACAGGAGGGGTACCAGTTTCGTGTTTGGGTACATTTTAGTGTCATTGGCAATGTGGAAGTGGAGGTAGCTGAAGGAGAGGGAATTGGAAACCATCATCGAAGGCCAACCACTGGCACTCTATTACAATCCATGGAGGGCATCAGGAGACCCCAGTATGAAGGAGATAAATGAAATAGCTTTCAAGGATTGGTATGAGCATATGTTGGCGACCATAAGGTCGACGAAGAGGACACCAAAGACTCTGCTGGATGAACTCTCAAAAGAGCTCTGGCTTGGGGCCTCACATGCGCACACCTACCTGAGGCCGCAGTGTGTCCACCCAGAGATGTTTAAGATGAGGTTGCAGAGGTTTGTACTAATGGCAGAAGTGCTACACAAAGAGGTGGGATCATGGCCAGGAGTGGCTTACGAAATCACAAACAGGAAATGTAACTATATTTTCAAAGCCTTGAAGCAACAGGCGAAAAGGGGAGATGTGGCAAAGAGTAGTAGGAAGCGGCCAGCTGATGATGAAATCCAACCAATGGTGCTTTAGATGGAGGAGAAGATGTTCGAACTCAGACGAACAATTTCCAGTTTCGAATTAGGTGAGAGCAATTACACTGCCCAATTTCAAGGCTCTACCATGTTTTCTCCTATTATAACAACCCCACTGGCCATGAAACTCCCCAATGAAGTAGCCCAGGCTCCCTCCCAGCCAACGATCCCCAAGCCAAAGGAAAAATAAGTTGTTCGCACTTCGGCTACCAAAAAGCCAAAATATGTCACACCAACCCCAATTGTCAACCTTACTGGCAAGACCGAGCTTTCAATCTCCACAGCCCCCATAGTTGAGGAGGTCCCCTCCATTTCCACCACTTTACCTCAGTTGCGAGATTCTTCCCCACACACAGCCTCCACCTCCACAACCCTATCAGAGACCCTCCTAGCAAGCCGGTGAAAGACGATTATGGAAATAGAAGTTTAGTCAGTCAGGCGGACAAAGGGAACCACTCCTGCCAATGGAACGCAACCAACATCACTTGCATCACCAACGCTTGGGTCAGACCCACCGAAAGGAGGAAGCCTAGATACTATTCTACAAGAAGCAAGGATTGAACCGTACCTGCCACCTTTCCCTATAAAGCTCACAGTAGTCCCAAACCCTAGCATCATTCCACCCACTCCACAAGTCACTTCGTAGTCACAACAAGCTCATTCGCCTGCATACCACTCCGAAAAATCCATTTCCAGTGACCTACCCATCCAACAATAGTTCCCTGAACCCAATACAATGTAGGCAAACACACTCCAGCACTGGTCATTGGCCCAATTATTTACATTTATACAGCAAGTAGTGCACATGGCTGAAAGGATCCATGAGGATATAGCTAAGGAACATGAATGGCAAGCAAGGTAGTTGCGGGAAGTAACAGAAGAGCATGATCACCTACGGCAAGAAAATTTAGATTTGCAAGCCTGGGTTGATCAAATCACACAGCGGTTCCAGACATTCTAGCCAGCAATCATTGAGGCAAACACAAAGGTGTCGACAGACATCACGACGTGCATGCTGGAAAAATGTTGCGATCACATCCAGGAGGCATGCTCGAACCTAGTAGCTACCAATAATGACATAAAGAAGAAGCTGGAGATAGTGAGATCCGCATTGCCAGACCCAGTGGAGATCTACATGAGAATGGTCGAGGGAAAAATTTCCGAAGTAGAAGCAAAGAAACAAGCCTTAGCAGATGCCCTCGCTGACGGCTACGCTCTAATGAAAAAAGTGCATGACTAGCCAGGAAGCCTAGCGCTGAAGAATTACTCGGTCTATCCGATGAGAGAGAAAATATAGGCCCTATTTGCTAGCACAAAGGACTATACAGATCCCACCCAACTGTAGCAAATCAACGATCAGATTGATGCCATTCAGACCTAAGTTGATCATATTGAGGAGGAGTCCGCAAAGACAAAGAAGGTAATTAGAGATCTGCAGCCACCGGTGCGGATATATGTTTTGACCCTGAAGGAGGTGTGTGACTCCAGTGGACAACAATGGAGCAACCTGCAAACCAAGTGGCCCACAGAGTTAATGTCAAAATCAGCCGAGGAATTTTGTCAATGTGTTGATGTAATCCTTGCCTGATGGGACACTGCCCTTCAAAGATACAGAGATTTCAGGCAGCAGGCCACGGCCACTGTTCCAGAGTTGGAGCCTTCATTTGGAACAGGGGACCCTCAGAGGTAGGAAAGTGTAGTAGAGACAGATGCCACATCGCGAGTAATGGTCGAGGCAAAAGAAGCACTAGACTATCCATTAGTAGAACCAATGTAGTCAAAATTACAACCACCACCCGTAGAACCAATGGAAATACCAATAGAAATGACCGAGGTAGAAATGAATTGACTTGGGGATGAGTCAAAGGATTGTGGTCGGGGCCTGTTGGGGCCTTCATTTAATTTTAAAAAGGCTTCGACCAATTTTGGCTGACTGAAGGATGAGAAGGAAGCGGGTGGTAGCAACGGTTAGCTTGTGGAAGAGTCAGCTGGACAGCAAGGCAAGAACAGGTAGTTGTGCAAGAGTTGCGACAAGGTGGTTGCGGAAGTCAAAGGCAGTCGAGTGGGCAGGAAGGTGAAAGAGCAGCCGAGTGGGAACTGTCAGTTCAGGCGATAGAAAGGAATATAAAAGCAGATGGCCAGAAAAGAAGAGGGGTTGGCTGGTGGATGGGATAGCGGGTGAGGCTGTTGGAGCTAGCGGCAGAGATCTGGTTGCGGTAGATGGGTAGCGGGATGCAAGAGTCCATGTGAACTGGGCCCTTGAGGTCGAGATTGAACTCATGGATCTGATCCAGGTATTCCTTGTAGTTTCTTGTGGCGAATGCCAAAGACATGTTGTATTGTTTTATTATTAAGTTAATACAAGGAGATCTAGACTGGTTGCAAATCACGATGTCTATGGATCCCCTGGTATGACGAGTTTCTAAAAAATATAAATGTTCCATCAAATGCATGTATTTAGTAGTTCTTATGTAATCGATGTTATGTTGTATCATTGTTTCACGTTTAATGGATATACTTTTGTTATTGGATGACACCTCGGTTGGTGTTCCCTTGACCCCATGCTAAACCTTTCTTACTTCCGGTCATGGCATGCCTCGAGTGAGACTCCTTATCCTTTGGGTAAGGTGAAAATGTCGATGTTGTCCTAGACTACACCTGACCATTGTAGGTCCTCTGTGCCCAAACCCAGGGTCTTTTCTCTCTGATGAATCTTTCGTGCCAACGCTCTGTTTTCCCTAAAAACGTTGTTTAGGGCCTCAAAGCAGCTCTAGAAATTCAGGACCCGATAAAATTCCAAAAATAGTAAACTGTGCTACAATTAAGGAAACTGAAAAACTAAAAGAGATAGTGTTGGGGGTCCAAGTGGAATAGGAGGGTGGCCACCAATATCCACCTGGATCACTCCAACACATGCGTCAAATGTGAAATATGCTCCTCCTAGGTAGAACTATATACCAATATATCATCCAAATAGACAATAACAAATGAATCTATAAAAGGGAACAATATATCATTCATTAATCTCATAAACGTAGCTGGTGCATTACATAGGCCAAATGGCATAACTAACCACTCATACAAACCTTGTCTGGTTTTGAAGGTGGTCTTCCATGTATATTTTTCTTTGACTCAAACTTGGTGATATCCAGACTTCAAGTCCATCTTAGTGAAATACTTTTCTTGCTACAACTGATCTAACATATCGTATATCCTGGGCAAGGGGTATCTTCCCTTGACCATGATTTTATTCAACGCCTTGTAATCTATGCACATCCACCAAGTCCCATCCTTCTTTGTCACAATGATAATGGGTGACCCACATGTTGATATACTTAGTCGAATGACACCCTATTCTAGTAGTTGTTGCAACTGTTTCTTCACCTCGCTTCTATAACATACTGCATGTACAACCCAATATTTGGCAATGGGGAGTCTGGCAATAGTTGGATCTCGTGCTCCACTTCTCTCTTAGGTGGTAACCCTTTAATCTCTCTAAACACATATTTGTATGCCTATAACAACTCCTCCAATTTTTGTTTATGTTTCTTAGTACACCCCTTCAGGGATGCCTTGCCTCTTATTAACTCCTCTTTAGGGTAACTGGTCATTTCTTTCTCTTCCTGTTGTTGAAGGCTACTTAGATTCACCTCATTATGCACAGATGTACAAACAATCTTCTCATATATGTCTGAGATACTTTCAACTTGGTTTCTCGAATCAATGGCCATGGGATTCTTCTTCTTATTATCTTTCTTCTTGTTCTTCGGGTTTATCTTTGGATGTAACTTCCAACACTTCTCCTCTGTATGGGCATCAATGTTGCAGTGGTTGCATTTGTTGCTAGGATCTTTCTCATTGGCTACACAGGTTTAATTATTTCGTTGCTTCATGCACCTCATTTGTATCTATTGGTTGGTGAAGGTCTACCTAGAAGAATTACGTCTCGATTGGTAAAGACGGGAGCCACCTCGGATGGGATGGGACTAGTCATTGTGGATAGATAGAATGCTTGGTGAGCACTGGTACTCCATGAGCTAGGGATGTAGAGATGGACTGCTTGGTATGAACCCACGCCTAAATGAGGGTTGGACTTGTTTAGAAAGAGAATTAGTGGTAAGCACCAGTAGCCCACTATAGATAGGGCATAGGTGGCATAATAACCACACCTCAACAGGTTAGGGTTGGTCAATATTGAATAGATTGTTGTTTACCAGTAGCTCAATGAGAGGGGCTAGGTTAGACCAGTGTGCCTTTTAGGCTTTGGGGCAATATATTTAAGGACCAACCCTTATAAATGGGAATGGTAAGCATCCTTTGCCTGATGCCCAACACCACGTGAATTCTCCAATAGATCCATTAACATCGATTGAATTGGTAGCCTTTGGTTCAGGGGATAGGGAGTTTAGGGTTTCTTTATAGATTTTATCCAGTCAAATGTATAAATTGTATATAAATACCCCAGACCATCTTCTCATGCATTCTATTTTATAAATAATTGCCTAAGTTACTATTTATGGGATGGGTGTTTTTTCCAAACAAGTATTAGTTCTCTTTTAAGGTAAGGACAATATAGCTATATATAGTTGCCAAACCTCGTGAAGTAGCTCATGTACGTCTTGTGCTTGGCCTAGATAGTTTCGGCCTAACCTTGACCTTCTCCTTGGGAGCTATGATGAGTCCCCCTTACATAGATAGATATACTTTCTTTATCTATTTTATCTGGGAAAATAGATGAAAGGTAAGATTTCCCCTTATTGTGCTTTTTCGTTTATAAATTATAGCCTCTTAGATGCTTTGGTTGTACGAGCCTTAAGGTAGGTTTCTTTTCCCTAAGGTAGAGGTGAGGTGCCTTACAGTTGGTCTTGTATGGGAATTAGGCCCACTTTAGGCTAGTATATATAGTTTTCGAACCCCGTGAAGGAGCTTCGGAACAAATCTTTGGTGCTTAGACTAAGAAGGTTTAGACTATAACCTTGGTCTATTGATTCACTAACTTTCATTAGGTTCTTGACAACAACACGTTGCCATGACTAATCCACCGTTGGACGCTACACTCTATATATGCATACTTAGAGAAAGTAATGTAGTCTGAACCCGGGTTAGAAAAACAACCGATTTCAACCACCTATGGCTGGTATTTCTATAGTTGTAGGCTGGTTCATAGACCCTACCTATTATAGTCGTAGGCTAGTAAATAGATCCGTATACGAGAAGAAATAGTCACGGGCTAGGAAGTAGACCCATGTTCTTTGTGAAGGATCATATTACATATGTAATAAAAATATCCTAAAGGTGCATAAATGACCTCTCCTAATCACTATGGTTGGTTGGTCAAGCACATATGATATGGTTAGTCGGTTATGCTTGCTAGGGTTCTGCCACTTTTAGCTTCTTTAGAGAGAAGTTCTCTATTAAGGAGGTAAGGAAGTCTGGGATGAGTTCTACACTTGGGAGGGAAGGCACCGCATTCATCCATTCTAATCCGTCTCTCCTCTCTCGACTGGCACTGCATTCACCCATCCAGATAGCCCTGGGAAAAGCCCCTCCATTTATGGGCTAGACTGTTATCTATTGGTTGGGTGGGGTGGGGTTGACTTAGTAAGAAAGAAAAACTCCAATAGTATATATTGATCCATGCTCTCTCCTCAGTGAGAATGCAACATCCACCAGTGGGAATATTACTAATGGAATATGGTTATTTTTTGTTGCTATGCTAGTTGAGGGAGAATGAAATATCCAACTTTGATTAGAGAGGTAAACTTGAATTTGAATGGAAATTGTGTATTTCAATCCGCTGACCATTTCTCCTTTGGTGAGGTCTCAAATAAATGGTAAAATGGCAGCATTTCACATGTATATGAACCGACAAGGATACCATTTGATTGATCTAGAAAAAGGTTTGACGTCATGTTCCATGTATATTAACCATTGAAAATGATATCTCAATCGACCAATCATAGGGAAATATCATTGAAGTCATGTTCCATGTATATGAACCAGCTATTTTATGGATTTAAATCGACGGGAGATCAGGGTTGCTCCATGTTGCATCTGTAGGAACCGTCGAGGTTGTTTCATCTATAGGAATCGTTAAGGTTGTTTCATCTATAGGAACCATCGAGGTTGTTACATTTATCGTTTGCAACATCTATAGGGAATTAGCTCTCGTCAGTGGCAGATATCATTATAGGGATAATGCATAATGGGCTCGACCACCTTTCCTTTCACTTGAACTTAGATCGACTCAACATGTTCATTAATTGATCGATATGCACCGGGCCCACCATATCTACTGCTCAAGACTCTTCCAAGGTCCCTGAACCCAAGGAGTGAATCGACACTCACTTACCCTACCACCAGGGAAGGTTACTAGCCCATCCTTGTCTCAATACCCCTTTATGAACATACAATTCCATCGGTGGATGGATGCTCGGCGACTAACTCCCATCAACCATAACCTACTTGACCAAACCCAACTAAATGCTCTCCGCCCCAGTTATGCAACCAATATGCTTCCACACAATAGGCATAAGAATAATAATAGGGGAGAAGGTGAGTAAAATTCATAACTCGACTTGGGAGCCATTCTGAATACATATTAGCCAATCCTACAGTAGTAGGCCACTCCTATCAGTACTTCTCTAATATATCTAATTTATTGCAGGCTCCATCATCTCTTTTTGGGACTTCCCCTATATATTCTTAATTACGGAAGAATTCTCAAATCCATCTCCAAATGATAGGTATTGGTATCACTTCTCTATGTGGGTAGGGAATTAGCAGCTTACAATTGGAGAGATAATAGACCAAGCAGATGAAAGGATTCTAAACATGTCAATATTATTTAAGCAGCACCCCTCGCCCAGCTCGGCCCTATAACCGCCCTTACTGGGAGCAGATAGAAGGAAGGGATGAGGCCAGACCCCAATTATTATTGGAAAGGGGCGATAAAACACTAGAAAGAAAAGATAGGGGTAGGGGAGTACCTTTTTGTCTATTTGAGAGATATATGGTTTGCCTTTGGTAGATTGATAAGTACTTCAACCGGTTCAACCACAATAGGTACTAACCTTGCCTCTACCCCTAGTGCTTTCGTTTCTGGTGCTTCTTTCTTTGGTGCCTACCCTAGTGGTGAAATTGTTTCTTTGCTACTTAAACAAATGCTACTTCTACAACATATTTGTCTTTCCCTTGCCCTAGCTTTTGGCTTTGCATTTCAATCTGGGTCTGGAACCATAATTGTGAAAGGATGTTAGGTGAAGTAGTGTTACTTAAGGTGTTGGGACTAGGTCAACCAATTATGGATATGGAATTCAATCTCAAGCTGCTTCCACTCAAATGCTTATATTAGTGAGGGTTAACCTTCCACCTTGACTCGTTCAACAGGCACATGATCAACTGGATTTTGAAGGAGCTCCACATCTAGAATCATATTTTCTCGACCTCCCTGAACCCCTGAAAGTGCCACCCATCCATATGATACATGGTTGAAGTCACATCAGCCTTGGCCGATCAATCTCTCTCGGTAGTGGTTTTTCTTTTCACGAGAATATATTATTTCATTCCCCTTGCTTTGTTTTTCTAAGTATTCCCCCCCTATGCTTTATTCCCCTCCATCCATCCTGTTTCATAATCAAAGCTTCCAACCTCCCGCTCTAGAAACTCTGCCTGTTTGATTGTACTGGTTCGTGCATAGTCTTGGTATGGTATATTCTAGTAACACTCGTATGAATGACTGTTAGATGGATCCTCATTGGGATTCCACGGCCTTAGGAATCGAGAGCATTCTAGCCTTAATGTACTTTGATGTATGGCACGTGTGAGAAAGAATAATTGCGATAGAAGTAAGATTTCAAGGTATTTGGAAAAGAAAATGACATAAAAACTTGAAAAGGAATAAATATGGCATTGATAACACAAACCGAATGGGCAAGAGAGCAAGGGATTTCTAATAAATATGTTTATTATTTGGTCAAAAACTGCATAGTAGAATTGAGAGATGGTATGGTTTATAGAGAACAAGCATAAAATAGTCAAAGCCTTAATGAATAAGAAGTATCATAAGGTATATAAGGTATTATCTATACTAAGGAATGCTAGGTGAGGTATTGTATAGGCTGGATAAGCTAGATATACTACTGGTGTTGGATCATGCTCATGAAGGTCGGGCTCTTCCTCCCTATCACTAGGGTTAGAATCTAGCTCACGAATAGGCTATGCAATAAGCTCTATCTTTGGTCCTTCCACCCTGTCTTTCTATTGGTATTAGCCACCCAGGTTTGGAAGAATAGTTTAAGGTTAGGGGAATATGAGCATTAGCCACCCAGGTATGGAAGAATAGTTTAAGGTTAGGGGCATATGAGCATTGGCCACCAGGTTATCCAACGACAGAATCTTCACCAAGTCTTCCCAGGAACCTATAAGGGTGGATTCTTTCATAGTGGTGGGTGGCTCCCATATGTGATGGTGTGTTCCCCATAGATAGTGGTTTGTTCCCCAAATGTGTTGATTCATTACCCAAATGTGGTGGTTAGCTGGCTTTGGTTGGCTCTAGATTTGGATCACCAACGTCAAAATCTCGATCTATATAACAAACATTTGGCTCTCTATCACGATCACGACCACAAACATAATACTCTATACTAGCATCAGACTCTTAAGAAATTCCAATCCTAGCAAATGAAAAATTTCGATAGTGAAAGGGAGGATGAAATACCATAGCCTGTTGCTGAATCAACAGTTTCTAAATGAGGTGGTGGATAAGCTAGATCAACAACTTGTTATGTCACCTTTGTATCTACTTATGTATCTAAATCTGGCTCAGAAGCTTCAACTGGTTTAACTAGATCAAAATCATAAGATTTATCTTGAACATCATAGTCTAGCTCTCGATCATAAGGCGTTGGACCACGATCATAAGAAAATGGATCATTACTATTGCTAGGAAGCTATGTCATGCATGGAGTGAGTAGCTCAGGCAAGAATTCCTTTGGGATGGGTCAGGATCAACCACTGAAATGACTACTTCATCGGCTGGATAAACTTAAGAAATAGAATAAAAAACTACATAATTGACTTAATCGACTGAATCAACTATTGGATCGACTACTGTGGTTGTATGTTATGTCTCTGTAGGGTCTACTGTTGCTAGTGTTGGCACTGGATTTACCGGTATTGGTCCTAGCTCTCCTGTTACCCTTGCCTCTATCTTTATATATGCTACTTTATATGCTCCCTCTATTATTGTAGCGTAGTAAGCCCCTGTCTCTAATATTGTATTTGCTATTAGATCTACTATAGGTGACTTAGATACCGGTGGTGGATAAGCTACTGGGTCAGCTACTTAATTAATTACTTAATCTAGTGTTGTCGTTGGTGGATCTAGTAATGGATTTGGAACTCAGTCAAGTGCAACTGTTATACACGTATATATTGACTAAACCTCTGCCTCCAATAAATGCTTTTCGCTTGTAAGCTGCATCATCAAAGGGAGAGGTGTTGCAATTCTGGTACTATAAAGGGCCCTGATCTGTTCTTGCTTCTCCTTCAAAATGTGTATTACGTCTTCAGTTGCTTGAGGGTTTTTTCTTATCATGACCAATTTACCTTCCAGCACCCCCTTTTCAATCTCCTTCTAATCAAAATATCCATGCATGAACATCGAATGTCTCGAGGCAAGCATCATATCGATGCGAGCTCTCCTTCCTTACTCTCCTACTTGAGATCTCTGAAATCATAGCTGATACATCTCTTTGATAATTAAATTCCTTCCTATTTTTACTGGCAGTACTCAGCTCAGCTAGCGAAGAAGACCCCGTTTCTATAAGGAGGTCACACTTATTCGCTTAAAAATACTCTTTTTCACCCGTCAATCCTCCATTTACCCTCTTCAACCCTTAGCGAATCAAAGTCAACCCTCAGCTAAGCTAAGGAAACCTTAAGGAACCCTATCTTCAACCCTCTATACTGGTCGGCTTACTAGTATTGATCTTCGGTATGTCCTGAAAGACTCTTTCTTCCCCTCAATGCTCCATTGCACTGCAGCTAACAAAGCCTACAAAATAGACCTTCCCACGGATAACTTTCCTCCTCTGCATCCACACCATGGCCCTTTGTAGTATATTGCCTATATCTCATTGGAAGGTTAACCCGAAGGCAACCAATTGGACATGAATACATCTTGGTGGCTATCGCTTCTTGCACAAAGTGGGTGGAAGTAGCCTCCTACACCATGATCATAACGACACACGTCATAATCTTTTTGAAGAAGCAGATTCACATTCATGAGCTTAAGAACGTTAATGCCATGTGACTCTTGTCTGAGCTCTAACTAACTTTCAGACCTCAAGCTATAAGCAGAGTTTAGTCAAATAAAGCAGAAGGAATTTCTCTTAACCAAAGCCTAGAAGTGGCATTGTCTTTAGGCATACGAAGATAGTAAATAGAAGGGCATTCCAAGATCCTTATAATTTTGATATGTGGCAAGGAAATAAGTGAGGCATGGGAAATGGAAAGCATAGTCCAACAGGAAATCTCTCTATGTTGAATTTCAAGGAATCCAAAGTAAGTCATGTGCATCATTCAACTAACTCTGTAGCAAATTGGATGGACAATGTTGTCAGAGTCCAAGAAGGAAGGTAGATTTCATTTCCCTTTGGTCGAGCCTTCTTATGCATCCTTGTGAATATCTTGTCTTAACAAAGAATGGGGTATGGAAAAATAAATCCACGTGGCACTATCATCATCATTTCAATGAATCCATGAGTAATCTTCATTGCAAGGGTAAGGATGGTAGTAGGGTGCATACAAATTCCAGTATGAATTACCTAGTAGCCAAAGCCAATGACATTTTCAGGTTTAGAAAGGTTTGTTGTGGTTGCCTTATTTTTATCTTTTCCCCCTTTTATTTCTTCTTCCCCTCCTTAGAAGCTTCATGTTGCTCCTTTTGCTTTGATCCACTTGATTGCGCTTTTTTCAGGCCTATGTTCTCCAGGTATTGTGCATGTACACAAGCCTCATCCACCGATTTGGGCTTGAATATCATCACTTGCTCACGTAGATGGTGATGTAGACCCCCCAAATACTTGAGGAGTACATCTAGGTTCTTTGGAGAGATACCTAACATTATAACCATCTTTCTCAATTCTATTGTGTGCTCTTGAACACTTTGGCCCAACTTTTTCCTAAAGTAATGCCACTGGATCCATTGGTCCTCCATGTACCCAATGGGATAAAATTGTAACTTAATGAGGGTTTTGAAATCCTCCCACTTAGTCACTGGAGGTTCTCCCTCCAACCTCAACGTTTCTATGTGGATCTCCCACCAAGTCAATGCATGGCCCTCTAATTTCAGTCGTACTAATGAGATATTTTTCCCTTCCTCGATCTTATGGATGCTAAAATAAACTTCGAGTTACTGCAACCAATGGTTCATCTTTAGAGCATTGATTTTGTCGTGGTATATCTTGTTATCGACTTTTTCTTCCATTTTGAACAGGGATTGATTCACGACACTCAAACTAGGTTGATCTTTTTTGGGTTATTTCTTCAGTTGGTTCTCCGTGTCTTCCTGATCTCCTAATCCCCCTTCTAATTCATCCTCTGCATTTGAACCCTCATCTTCTCCAAATATCCCCATCTTATTGCTTAGGGACACCATGAGGAGGTTTACATTGCGGTTTATATTTGTTACTTGTTGTTAGAGCCGTGAAAACCTCACCTCTGCAAGATAACGAGGTTCATTTATATATTCAGCGGTCATATTTAGGGTTTTATGATTTTCGACCCCACCGACCTAGATCCTCTGCAAATATCCACAAATACCCAAAGAAACTTGCTTCGATACCAAATGATCCGTAAATTGTTGTGGATATTCCACTAGATAGTTTGTCACAACAGATCTGACAATATTATATTAAAAATCTTAGATTCTACATTATTACAGTTTTATTTAATTTCTAGATCTGTAGATTTTACTATAGTTAGTGCATGCATGCAAATGGAAATTATACAGAAAAGTAGAGAATGACAAAATAATCTCACACACACATAAGACACAAGATATGCTCTCTAGGAAACCCTTTCGAGAGAAAACCCAATTAGAAGGTGAGATCGCTTCGCTCTCTTTCTTTGTCTGGAAATATGGCTACAAGTACAAAGAAGTAATGCTTGTGGCCTGTGGGTGGCTACAGTGCACAAATCCTCTTTTTTTCTCTACCTCCTATCTCTCCTAGCTATATTTTCTTAGCTATGGAACAAAATGCTCTCGAAAGAATGGAATGCCTCTTCCTCCTAGTGGCTCGGTTATAACACATCCCGATAGCCTACTAGTGGTTAAGTTTGACTATATTAACTCTTATCTAGAGTTACAAAATAGACTCTTCTAGATTCTTTTACATCACAAACACATGGCTAGCCCCTTTTTGATGAATAATGGGGCTAACACGGCATCCTCTTGAACTATAGGTGTGAAAATATGAAGGTCAACTTCTGAGTGGCATAACATATGTATACGGACTTTGATTGATGCACTTCTTGCACCGTTAGAAATGTTTCTATGTGTAGAATATCATGAAAAGGTGCTACACTTAACCGACAAAGTTTTAACCCCCAAAAAACATTATTTTATGCCTCAAAATGCTTCCGGAAGGTTTCAAACCCTGTTTCGCTAAACTGGGTCTCGCCGGTAAAAATGGTCCCGTGAGTTCATTCCTCCACTTTTTCTAGTCCAAATGCATAGAGACGGATGACAAACAATATAATGATCCAATTCGGATCAACACATCTTTGGCATCCTTGGCTGGACCCAATAAAAAATGAGTAATTTTATTAAAAAATTAAAAAATATTATATTTAACATAAAATATTATTCTCAAAGAAGAGTCCACCAATGTAATTTAACTATTAATTTAATTTTTCACATTATCAATAAACAAAATTCCACTCTAGCAAACCATTCCGTTCCCTTTCCGTAAAACCAATGTTGAATTTATATTTTGTTTATGCATAATAATTATATCAATTTCTAATTAAGGCCGACATTGACATTAGATTAAATTTGTTAAATGTTAAATATTAAACATTTATGCTTTACATCTACTCATACATGGTTGTATAGCTCCTCTTGGCGCAATAATATTTTTTTTCAATAAATTAATACAAATAAATAAAATCATTTCTCCTTCATTTATATTGAAATCTAAAAAAATTTAAATAATGATAATTAATATTTTTATTCAAATATTACTTAATACATTATTGATCTTTTTAGTGAATTATTATATTTTTACTAAAATTTAATAAAGAAAAGATAAAAATAACATTTATATTAATTTATTGTATAGTTGTCATTTAAAAAGAAAATAAATAATATATTTTTTAAATTAAATAATATAAATAACATTTATTCTTATAGATACAGTCACTATAGTTAATAATAAATATATTTTTTTATCCATTTATTTATAAATATTTCATCAACTAATATAGATTTAAATAAAAGATCACACCATTGCAAATTGTAAAGCATATTAATATGTTAAAAAATATACTTGAAAAAAATAACGAAAAATGGTGATATACCGATATGCCAAGGAGCTTAGCCCTTGAGAGCTAAATATTAAGCACTTTGTTACCAAAGGTTGTGACCAAGAATCTATATACTGGGATATCGGTGATTTTGTAGACCTATGCCTTCGATAAAAGGGAGAATATGTTGAGATCTTGCTAGATGGACCATCTACTAATGCCAAAATATTTATCTATTAACTAATGAAGAAAACGTGAAAACAAAGGATATTTGAGGTTATAAAAAAATTTGGGATTTTTTCAAAAAAAATTACTTACAATTTATTTTTCTCTTCCAACCACTCATTCAACCCTTAATATCATACTCCTTGACATCATTGGTGCTATGTTACTCAAGCCTTTGATCTCATCTTTGCTATAACCCTTCATTTTACAGTTACAGATATTTACACTACATTCAAGCCTCAAACTTCTTTGCTTCTCTATTCCTTACACTTTGCACCATGGATCATTTATGCTTTATATATCGATCCACTTGTTGATACACTCTAATGGGTTGACCAAACTTACTAATAGATATTTGGTGAATTAATGTGCTTCCTTAATGTTTGACTGACTTGTGGCTATGGTTGGGCCAACATATATAAACAGGTCTCCAATCATTATTCATATTATGGTCTCTCACTAAATTTAGCATGTATCCAAAGGTGTCTCCCCCTAACTTTGGCATATATCCAAAATGACCCCCCCCCCCCGCCCCTTAACTTTGGCATGAACCCAAATGGGTATCCCCTAATTTTAACATCAATGACAAACATTAATAAACAATCCCCCCTTTGTCATTGATGGAAACCCTTAGACAAATTTGGAAAAATATTAAGGAACTCCCCATGTATACAACTTCCTCCTTTTGACTTTAATTTCTTCATATTCCATGCCATTTATCCCCCTTTGAAATTAATGAAAAGGGGCTACTCCCCATGAACTGATGCTTCTCTTTATCTATAATCCCCACCCTTTGAAATCAACAGAAAAGGGTTGCTCCCCCAAAATTGATGTTTCTCTTTATCTGCAATCCTTCCCCTTTTGTAAATCAAGAATAAGAGACTACTCCCCCTAAAGTTATGTTACCTTTTAACTGATATGATGGGGGAGGTATTAGTCCCAAATTATGCCTTAGATATTCAAATGTCTATTTGGGAAGGGGTTTGGTAAATGTATCTGCAATAGTAGCAATGTATTCCAACTAAATAGCATTCTAATAAACTACCTATTCTTTGAGGAGATGGTATTTAATAGGAATATGCTTTATTTTTTAATGCATGATAAGGTTATTTGTGATATTTATTGCACTTGTGTTATCACAAATAATTGATATAGGTTCATCATAATCTATCTTGATATCTTTCATAGTCTGGCTCATCCATGGGAATTGAGTACAACATGTTGCTACGATATATTATGCCTCAGCTATGGACAAAGATATTGAGGTCTATATTTTGCTCAACCATGATACCAAACAATTTTCCAAGAAGAGTGCTTCACCACTTGTTATTTTTCTTGTGATCAACACTTCCTACCCAATCTACTTCAATAGATATTATTAAGGTGAAATACTTACCTCTTGAGTACCATAGGCCAAAGTCCATAGTTCCCTTTAAATACCTAAAAATCATTTTTACTGCTTGCACATGAGTCTCCTTTTGTGTAAATTGAAACCTTGCAACCAAACATATTGCGTACATTATATTTGGTCTTGAAGATGTCAAATATAATTATATGCTAATTATTAATCTATACAAGGTTTAATTTGCATCAGGAGATTCATCATCTTCGCTTGATTTGCATCCTATAACCATGGGAGTCTTAACAAGTGCATAATTTTCCATTCCAAACCTCTTCAAAATTTCCTTAATATATTTGGATTGGGATATGAATATGTCTTTATTTGATTGAACAACTTGCAATCCTAGGAAGAAGGGAAATTCTCCCAACATGGACATTTCAAACTCTTTATGCAGTTTTCCTACACACCTTTGATCCATTTTGTCAACATCACTTCCAAATTGTTATATTGTGAATCCCTAGACAATCGCAAAGTCCAAGACCATATTGCCATGAATTTAATCCTTATCTTGATGAGGTGTTGTCATGATCCATTGATGAGTTATCAATGAGATATAGATCTTTATTTAGAAGATCTATAAGGTCAAATTAATGTATTATAAATCCATATCGGGATCAATGCAATGTGCAACATAATTTCTTACAACATTTTCTGCCACTTTGCTTGTTTTGGCTCGCTCATGTCAATTTTTAATAAGCTTGGAACCCTTGTAACCCTATAATTTCCAATGTTTGTGGAAACAAAACCAAAAATTCTAAAGGTGCCAAAATATTAGTTTTACTTTTCATTGCAGTTATAAATATTGCATTCATGAAAGCTCATAGCCGTGTTGGACAAGATTTCAGTGAAAATTTGCACCAAATGTTAGCCTCTCTCATAAAACAATAATAAATCCAAAAATAATTTATTATCATAGGTTATAAAATTGAAATAAAATAATTATTAATTTAAGAAATTAAATTAATAATTATTTTCTAGAATGATAATTAATGGAGACAATTAGATTTAGTATATTGTTTAACAAGATATGTCTCCAGAATGTGGTTCGTATCTTAGGTTTATTTTAGGATTTATTAGCTAGTTGGTTTGAATGATTTAATGTAATGGACACTTGTTATTTAATAAGTGATCCATAATTAGAGGTAGTTAGGACATGGAGCTTATAAATAGCTCATTGCAAGAGTGTTTGGTAGTTCGGGTGTAAGCTCTTGCAAATCAATTATGTAATTATTTTTTTTCTAATTAATAAAATTATGTGTCTGAGGACACTTCTGCCATTATTGTGGTATCAGAGCATAAGAATCCTCTCCTGTGTATAGAGAAAAATAGCGATATGAGAGTTTCATGAGTGCATCGTATATAATTGTGTATTGTGTATGCATTAATTATATGGATCTGCGCTGGAGAGCGATCATAGTGTGCAGCATGTAAATCTTCGGCATCTTGCATCTTTTGATTGTCTTGGGTCTCATGTGCTTTCTCCCTTTCAGATACTCCAGCACCACTCCCAGCTTTTCTGCTGTCAACCACATCCCTCTTGATATCTTTTGTGAATCTGCTTGCAGCAGCAACCTGAGAATTCTTTTTCCCACCAGTAATAGCTACATGTTGAGCCCCCTGACTATTTTGATTCACTTCACTTGCAGCCAGCATTATAGTTCTTATATTTTAATGTCAATTTATAAGGGCGCATTATGAAACCGTGTTCATAGAATTGAACGAATTTACATTTGGGGAAAACTGAAATTGGTTTCAATTGCAAAATTTAATAGACATTGTATGAAGTAGGGTGCAAGGTTTCTGCAAAATTCTGTAATTGGACATTGGCAATGATCGATTGAAATGTTGTGTTAAAGAAATTGTGAAGTTGATCTGTTTTGCAGATAGCCGAACTGCAACCAAGTTTAATCGATACTCAGAATGGGTATGTGTTGGGCAAACATGTTAGTACGTGTATGGACAGCGTTGAGTTAATAATGCAGTGTAGAAAGCGTTGAGCACTAGAGATTCGTTGTTCAGGAATGCGTTAATGATTTCTGGTATTCAGCCTGCAAAATAAGCATTAAATTGTGAATGATGACTTTCCATTAATAATGATTGTGTTTGGTTGAAGAAGCAGATTGCTGGAGTATGGCGTTGTTGAAGATCTGACACTGTAAGCGTTGAAGATGATACCATTGAACTGTCAGGGTATCTGTAAGGCGTTCCAATTCGAATTGGCAATTTGATATAAGTTAAATCGATTGCTTTTTTGTTTTGATCGATAGTGAGGGCGCACGGTAGTTATAAAGCCGAATGAAATTACATTGATAGTCAATGCAGAGTTATGGTTTAATCATGTCAATTGAAACAGGTTTTGTTTTTGCCGGACGTTCTACAACTGAAATGAAGGATCCATTGTGAGGCAGTGTTGAAGAAATTATGTATTTGGAAGTGAATCTTGAATGAGGATGCGTTGAAGTCCACGTGTAGCTTGGAGATGTGTTGAATTTGGACGCAAATGATTGATCTGTAAAGAGTGCGTATTGTAGTTGGCTTGGAGGAAACGCAGATACAAACTTATGCCATGATGACAGCAGGCATATCAAGGCTGAATTCTTATAGTTCTTTTCAGTGGATTAATGGAGGTCGAATGTCCCTTGCAAATCTAGCTCAATTTTCAGATTTCCTGTGAATTTTTGTTGATTTCCATCGCCGACAGAGGCCTGGAGGATTTGACAGAAGCCGAGGAACAGATGGACCAAGCGTTTGCATTTTATTGGTTCAGGAACGTGAACTGGTTGAAGGCGGTTGTGTAGCTACAGTTTTCAACACAATTTGGAGGCCATGCTGAGAAACTCTACCTCAGTTCCTGGAATTTTCCAACAAAATGTTGCAACAAATGTTGCCAGATTTGATAGAACCGCATGAGAGCTATTGCTAGGGAGTTAAAAGTAATATGAGAAGGTGCATTTTTTTTTAAGAGGTAGCATGATTTTTTATAAATAATTTGTTGTTTTTTTTGGAGTGATAAGTTGAATTTTCAGAGGCTTGAAGTGATTTTTTGGAGCGATAAGGTGAATTTTGTAATATTTTGGAGTGATAAGTAAATTCTTTTTTAGAGAAAAGTCAATCATGTACTTCAAAGTAATATTTTATTTTGAGAAAGATTTTGAGAGATTGAGTTAGTGCAGACAGTTTTAGAAGACAAGTTGCTTCAAGCATTTGTGAGCTTAACATTCTCATTGCTTGAGAAGTTGAAGAGTGATGTACTCCAGTGATTAATAAAGATATCATTTTTGTGGTGATTGTGTCCTAGATCCGCCTGAAATTGAATAAGGGGATCTAAGGTACACTATGTGTGTTTGATGGCGCATGTGTTTTATGGCTTCATGTTTTTGCCTTTTGATTTGTGTCTAGTTGTGACACATCAATAATTTCATTTAATATCGCATACATAAAGCAAGCACACCACATAGCTGCAACAAATAATCAAAGTTCTCAACATCGGCATTCTACCTCAACATACAAATTCACTCAAATACAATCAAGTTCATGAATCTACAAATTCCAACATTTCAAAGCAAAGTCTACATCAACATTCTTGTAAACAAATTTAAGAACTTGATAATCAAACTCAAATTACATTGAATTGTAAGGGTGCATTCTCGGTTGAAACCGACACCCACATTTTGATTTGATTCAGAAGTCAATTCGTCAACTCTTCCACTTCGCAGTTAAGACAAGTGAATCTGTTTTAGGCGTCATAAAATCCTTGTAAGCTTTTTTGGGTGCATTTTCGACAGTGTTCGACACCCTTCCTTTAAAGCAAAATCAAGTGAATGCATGAATTTTAACTCTAAAGAAAACAAGCAACAAGTTTACATCTCCTGCAAGCGAGCGTGATTATTCATTCAACCAAATTGCATTAATTCAGTGCAAAAATCAACACATCAAGCGAGCCAGAGTGAAGTTTATTGCAATAATCATCCAACAAGTAAAATCAATCAAGTAAGTTGACATCGACATCAAGCGAGCGTGGCTATTCATTCAAGTGAATGTGAATTCATCAAGTAAGTCAAGTGGGCGCTTAAACAAACGCGATCGTCATCAAGCGAGCGTGAATTCTAGAGTTTAAGCGAGAAATTTTTACAACTCTAGCAAGTGCAATCAACAACAACTCAAGCGAGCGTGCCATTCAAGTCACATTCAAGCGAGCCTGTCCTTCAAGTGAAATAGTTCAATGTACGACATCTCCTACAAGAGAGCCTGATTTCAACTAAGCATGTTCAGAATACCAAATATGTCTAAATGGAATCCCTAACATTAAAAACCCCTCCAAATACCAAAATATTAGTCATACTTTTCATTGCACTTATAAATATTACATTCATGAAAGCCCATAGCCGAGTTGGACAAGATTTCAATCAAAATTTACACCAAATACATCTAAATGGAATCCCTAAAGTTAAAAACCCTCCAAATTTTATGGGACAACCACTAAATCGGATAGGATAAAATGGAAAACTCCCAATTATTTTTCCGAAAGATGGAATTGTTGGATATATTTAACTAATTTTGAGAAGAAAAATAATAGAAAGTTGATTGATTTTTGGCACAAAAAATCCCCCTTTCTGTTATAGATAAGTTGGTTGTAGATTATTCAAACCTTGGGGAGATTTTGTTTGCTTCTAGACTAAAACTTGTGCAAAAATCGAACCACGAGGTCCATTATTTGATCAACAGACAAAGCCAGAAGGGTTTTTCGGTTGAAAATTGTGGGCCAAACACATTTTGTAATTTAGGAATCAGCAAACCCTCCATGTTTTTTCTGGATCTTGTGAAATTTGTTCTATATTTATTAAATTCAAATTCTTTCATAAGTTATTCAAGTGGCCAATCATTATGGGATTTTAACCATGTGGATCAATCACACCAGACTATGTTTCACTTCATCTTCTTCATGTCCGATCAAGAATAGCAGATCGCCATAAAACTATTGAAATTTCCTCTATGGCACATACCAGTTTGACATTAAAATATATCACTTAGATTGTAGAGCTATGTTTTTCATAGACTTCTCAGTTGCAAGAGATCTCATGGATTATTTTTTTGGAATATCTTTATTAGACTAATGTTGTTTGTGCTTCTTCTTCTTCCTTTTTTAACAAAACCCTAGCCAACCTTCAATTTCCATATAAAAAAAAATTACGTCATGCATAAGTACAGCACAAAATTTCTCTGTGTTTTCCAAACTCTACATCATACAAGTTTAATAGCATGAGACCCTCTTAATCTTTGTCCTGAAGAAGCATGAAAATGTTTGTGATGAATGTTAGTCACACTTAGAGTAGATGAGCTTCTCATTAATACATTGTCAAATCTATTCTTCCTTTAGTGTCATGTGGTGGATCTAGGTTGATGTCATTGTCTGTAGGTCCATCCATAGCTTTCATTCCCTTTATGCTTATTGTTGTGGGGTTTTCTTTGCTCTCTTTTCTTGTGAATTTTTTTTTCCTATGTTCTTCCCATCTCTGACTATTGAGGATTCTATGCGTAGGTCACTTATTTGCAACATTATAGGAAAATCTTCAAATGTTTCTAAAAGTTGTGATGCAACATGCAATGAATAATCTAAAATCCACATATTTCTTTTATCCTCCTGCAATGGTGGATAGTTCAATCCCCCTATGGTGGCTCTCAAAATTCAAATCATTACAAATATGGTGGCATGTCCTGAATATCTAAGATCAATATCAACTTCTTTTCATAATAAAATTTGTTGCTAGCATAACCATATAAATTAAATAGTTAGTAAATGTTGATAGACATTAATCCATAATAAGCATCAAAACACACACTTCATTGTCCCAAGTTGCTACAATTAAAAAACTCATAAGAATTAACTAAATTATAACTTTATTTAAAATAATAATAATTATTAATGATATAAATAATTAATACATAAGCTAAACATCTATACATTTTAAGAAAACATGTAACAAGATTCTTAACTATGGAGATTCTTAATCTATAACTTAGGATTTCTTACAATACCATGGGCCAATATTGTGGCTTGTCAATATCACATGCCCAAAAAACCATAACTCATTTCATATGACATTTTTTTTAAATTAATGAATTTAATTAAAAGGGGAAAAAGTATAACTACTTTGGAAATAATTCTCAACCTTTGATTTCTATATACTACTAAAAATATCCTAGAACATACTATGGAGGTTAAATCCCTACCATACGCATAATAATTATTGATAATTATATTAAAATTTTGAAAGCCCTATTCAAAAATAAGCATTCCTATCAACATAATTATTCATATATGGAATATCTACTTTTAGTAGTGCTCTCAAAAACAAGAAAGAAATTCTATATAACTACATTGCAATTTATAAAGAAATCCAAGCATATAAGATGAATTAAACATAGTATAGTAAAGTATGTATGAATGTAAGGAGAGATTCTCCTGGCCATTATACTTTAGGGTTGAATTCATATTTACACTCACAATTCCAACCGCATCACCACCTCCATGGCTCCACGAATCTCAATGTATCCCTATTTCAACACTGTAGTCTTCTCCTCCTCAATATATGATGCCACATACTCTCAAATCTAGTAGGACTCTCTCAGATCTAACATGGCTTTGACACTATCATATCACTAGAAACTAGTGTATCGCTCAGTGATTTGTAACTTGCCCATTCATGGTGTTGTAGTATTCAACCTCTTTGGGTGATAATTAGATTCAACTCTCGAACCTTTGAATAATATATTACCCATAACTTGTAGATGATTACATAGAGCTAGGGATTGGAGATCATATCCAAAAAATCATTTGGATTTCAATATTTCAAACTTGAAAATTACCCTAAAAAGATGAAGGTTAGAATAAATAGCCCCATTTCAAAAACATAAAACCAATGATAGAAGAACATGTGAACAAGAATGGGAGGGTAACTTATTTGAATTGGGAAATGTGTTGTAATTTTTTAGTGTGACTAAAAATGCCCTACTATGATGGCCATTTTGGAATATAATGTTCCTAATTAAAAAATTAACAGTAAATACCAAATTATGAACTAGCAACAATAATTAAAAATGCACCATGGAAACATAAATTAGTACACCAATGAAATTTGGCAACAATGTTGATCCATTTTATTATTTTTCAAGATGGGATTTAGTACAATGGAGTGAAATGATAGAACTTGGGCTTGCTTCTACAAGCATGCAATACCCAGGTGATAAACTAAGTGAGATATCCAACTGAAACAACCCAATCTTCCCAAACGCATTGCCAAGAAATGTATGCTACTATTGTTTTTTATGGAGGAAAATTGTAATATCACCCCTCAAAACTACTCCAAAAATTCTGAAAAATTAAGGGAATTCTCCTCACACCCAAAATAAAAAAAAACCAGAAAAATATCATTGTGCCAAGTGGTAGAATGGCTTCCCCAAACAATTTTTCCCTTCTCTAGAAATATTGTTGCTACCATGGTTGGATTCAACCCTCTTTTTTGGTCCTCAAAAGTGCTCAAAAAATTATTTCAAATTAACTAGAGCCTCTCCTCATAAAACCCACAAAAACCCAAAAATATTTTTGGCTAATTCCAACTAACCTAGAAATACCCAAGTTTGGATAGAATTCCCAGCAAATGGGTTTTGTGTCCAACTAAGAATATCTACTACAAATTAGCTCCAATTTCCTCCACCAAATAAATAAGAAATCTCTGAGAAAATAGCTCTGAAATGGTAGACTCAAGGAATTTTAGCTAATTCCCGACACTAAGCTGCTTAATGATTGCTCAACAAAATGGACCAGAAAAACCCCAGTACAGGCCCTAAGGAAGAAGGATTAACATGCACAAATGCAACAGTCTCAGGCTCTAAAAATCCATAAGGAAATTCGTCCTCCTCCAAGAAAAATTCCTACAAATTCTTCAGGCAAATTTTCCCAACAATTTCCTCCTCCAAGCAATTTCTATTTTTGCTACTATGTCCTCCTGAAGAAAAAAAATAAAAAAAATTCCCACCTGTTGTAGAGATGAAATGGCTCACAAAAATTAGGAAAATAAATATCCAATTAGCTCCAAATTTCTCTCCTAGGGTGACACTCTAGGTTCATCGAAAGAGAGTTGAGATTTTCCGCTTCGAAATCCCTGTGTTAAACAACATTGGTTGACTTAGCTTAGCAGCTCAAACAAACCCTCCAAATCAGAAATGAAATGCCAAAATAAAATCATTAAAATGAGGCTCTAGCCTTCCTTTTATTGTTGCTTTCCCTTCCTCATACCATGGTTCGATTTCTCTCACACTATGCTTTGATACCATGGTTTGATTTCCCATTTTTGTAACCTCCACAACTTATCTTCACTTTAATTTTCTTATTTTCCTAAGTCTAAACCTTTACCTTTTCTCCAAAAAATTACTTAACATCTCCACAACTTATTTCTCCTAAGTTATATATTTATAATACTATATTAATCACCAAAATTACAAAATTGAGAATTTCCTTGACAAAAATTCTAATTGGGGACATGAGAGTCATCCCCGCCAAAAATTTCTTGTCCTCAAGCAATGTTCAAACAAGTGTTCTCTCTAACTGTTCATCACCATCGTCACCATCAATAATACTAGGGTCCCAAATGTGCCACTTAGTCAATATTGATCTCTACATTGTCCTGTCATGAAGGAATCCCTCGATACTAGGATCCCAAGCCATCATGATTAATATGAAGAAACCCTTGCTCCACTCATGGTCCAAACAGTTATAGGTACCAGAAGCACTCTACATTCTATTAATAAGTAGAGAATCATGATAATGTAGGACTGTATCCAACTCCCCATGAAGTTTCCCTACCAAGTATTCCACCTCATGCACTCCAAGAGTAACATTTTGAAAACACAACACAATCCCTGTGGGGATGAAGTCTCTCCCACATGAACTTCCCCTAGTATCCTCCTGCTGACCAACCTACCATGTTGAGGATGTATCCCATGCTATCAGCAAGTCACTAAATCCCTAGGGAAGATCTGAGTGATCTCCCCCTATAGCAGCCAACTCATCCCTAAAGGTCACTGAGTTGTTAAGTACTATGATGCCAAGGTCCCATGCCCATCGTAGAAACAAATTGTCTTGCTAACCCTGTAACACTCTGGTCATGACTTACTACCTACTACGCTCATACCAGAACCTCCTCTCCTGTAACTCTCGGCCATAATATATGTTATGATCGAGGCTAGGCTTAGTCTTCCAACATGACTTAGCAATGCTCCTGCCTATCACTCCATGGGTGGCCCCAATCTTGAACAACCACATTCCTTTCCATATGATAAAGACCTTAGTGATCCCCCATGTTTCAACTTGATAATGAACCAGATCACCTGCTATCATGATTATACTAACTAATTAATGGAGTGTCCCACCAATCAATTAGATCCCTAGACCCCATAAACATACTAGAAATCCACAACCCCCAATCCTCACTTCCTGTTGTTGTGACACACTACTAGCTATTGGGACCCCTCTGTGCCTCATCTCTAACCCCTGTATCTATCCAATGGATGGGCACCCAACATCAATAATTTTTCCTGTGTATGACAAACTACTCTACTCCTGCCAAACCACACTGTGAAATCTGTTATCCCAACTCCTGATGATGTACTTGGATACTGCCTAGAGCTTAGGCATTCTCCTGCTAATGAGGACTACCATCCCTTGAACCTCATGTTCACATAACACCTTGAGTTTTCCTTCCAAAAGTGCACCCTGCAGTTCACTCACAGTCACCTCCCTAAGTGTGAACTCAGGGGTGAAGCATACACTACTTCTGCAACAAACCATGTACTCCCCAAGACTGTACCTATCAGCTCGTTCCTTGATCAAATGTCATCATTGAGAAGTCTCCCTCTAGATACTCTATGTCCCAACTAACTATCTCGAGTGAGCTTCCCACATCCTGCTACTCACAATGAAGGCATCGAGAGACAACATCCAACTTCATTCCACCTACAAACAATGTGGAAGTGAGACAGGAATGCAAGTCCCCACGGATATCATCAAATGATGCTCATCTGTGTCCCCATCAATCCTGAGTGAACTACACCTAAGAGTATTCCTTCCATCCCTATTAGGTGGTCTCCCTAGAGGTAACACTCCAAAATCCCACGAGCTAGTGTCACACACAACTGCATACAACCAAGTATCCCTGCACTCCTATGCATACAAACATGAACCTTTGCACCCCTTGGCACACAACTGCACCTAGTTGCATACCTTGGTGCACTAATGGACACCACTACCAGTTGCCATATCATCCTAAATCAATTGGTATCCCTCCTATGACAAAGTAGTTGTCACTCCATGTGGAACCTCGAGGTGGTGTGAATCGCTCCTCCTACTTCATAGTGCAATCGTGCACTACACAACACCCCTCTATGTGATCCATTGCAGAACATTGAAATGTGTGGCACAAAATCTATGCACCACTGAAAACCTATGCCAACTTCCACACCACCTTGCATCATCGCCCATCCCACATGCATCAATGCATCCACTACTCTGCTAGTGAATCCACCATAATGTGGGCTACACCTCCTCATTTGCTTTAGTAAACCTAAGCGGCCCAACTCCTCACATGCTAACGGGAATCACACTATTTTGCCTAGCCTCAATAGCTCCTGTGTAAAATATGCCAATAAAAGAGCATTGTCTCCATAGATTGCCCCATCTGATGGTTTTTTGATGCCACTCCTCTGACTAGCCCCTGCCGAAGTATGCTACACTCCCTATGACTCCATGAACAACCAACATGCCTAAACAACTCATGGAGTCTGCCTGCTCCCTTGTCAATCCAACCGATCACTAATATTGATGGAGATCTGAAAGTGTGTGGCCGCTCAATAACCGAATCTACCACACCGCCAATACCATCAATATCCAAATCCATAACGTGGTGGGGAATCCCACTTGGATCCCAACAATAGTCTGGCCCTCAGGCCCCACTTGTAACCCACAACCCCCGCTAGACTATGCTCCTGGACATGGACATATCTAGTCACCTAGCCAGCTCCACCGGATACCAACTCAATATCTCTTGCCATCCAACCCAAAGAGAGGGATCGAATACATGAACACTCACACATAAAACAAGCCATCCATCCTGTGAATGTTGCACCCTACACATCTCATGTCGCCTCATCTCGCTAGTCTGGTCAACACATTTAATCTAACTAGGTAAATCTGACTCTCTCTTACCAATGTTCAGAGGTAGCCTATTAGTGTTGCAAGCCCTAACTATATATGCTTGAAGAGGGCTACTCTGATGCTCCAATGTGTACTCCTCTAGTTGTGTCGCTAGGGAATCCAACTGTTCCCAGCGCGAGTTACTTTGGCCACTAAATTGGCAAAAACCAATCTCGTGGCCTCCAACTCCTCATTCTTTTATAGAATGGTCTCTCGAACTATCGTGACCTTCCTTCTCAATGTTAGAAGGCTGGCCTAGAGCTGTTGAAATTATTATGGGTGGTTATCATCTATAAACTTTGTCACAATGTTGATTTGGGGTAGCATCAGATGTGTTCTAGCCTCAAAAATTGGTGGAGAGGCTAAAGCACATGAGATCTCCAATACCCAGAAATGGTTTGGGCAAATTCTAAACAGTTTGAGAGATATTAAAATAATTAATATTTAATGGAGTCTCTAAGTCTAAACTTAGGGAAAATAAAATATTAATGTGAATTAATATAAAACTATGTTAGAAGGGTCCAAAATTCATGGATCAAGCCATATCTAATCTTAGTCGTTGATTAGGGACTTAATCTCGGTCGTTGAATTGTCAACAAGAAAACTATAAGAGGAGGCTTGAGGGTCACTTGGAGAACACACTGAGTTGATCAAGATTTCGATTTTCTAGGGGAGGGTTTACTGAGGAAGTCGAAAGAGTGATCAGAGATTGTAGCTGAGGGGCAGTGAATATAGAAGCAATGAGGCAAAGATAGTACCAAGAGGATCAGCACAAAAGGCGGGAGAGAGGGACAGAGAGCCAACCATAGGTTCACGCAGAGCCAACCAGGGCTCACGCAAAGGCAGCCAAGAGCTGCGCAGTGCCTCGAAGAGCCATCATGGGTGACGTAGAGGCTCTAAGGGCTAACACAAGGCCTCCAGAGGCTGACGCAGGGCAAGCCAGGGTGACGCTGGGCAAAACTTGGGCCATAAAGGGCTACTGCAGTCCCTAGAGCCTAACATTGGGGTTTTCGTGGGGCAGATTGGAGCTGGGAGCTGTCGGAGTGTTTATCCGAGGTTTCAGCCAGAATATCTGCTTCCAAGTAGAGAGGTACTACTACTGAGATTATTCTTTGTTGGGTGAGCCGGTTTTGGCACCCAGATTGTATTCAGAAACTGCATAATAATAAAACCCTCAGATAACTACATCAGTTTTCTCGCATTGGGTTTTTCCAGGGACATTGGTCCAAAAACAATGGTGTCACTTGTGTGCTTGTTTTTGTTTCCTTCAATTGATGATCTGTAATGTGTTGAGCATGTACTTGTATTTTTTTTCTTCAGTATTTACATGGTAAATAACTTGTTAATTAAACAGAACAAGTAGGCAGAAATAAATCAGAAAAGTACATGAAGGGTTTCTAACAGTTAGACTTAGAAATTCCAACATGGTATCAGAGGGTGGTTGCAGATCACAGGAGAACTGAGGACATCAGCCGAGCAGAGCAGCAGCAACAGAAAACAGTTGTCCCGAGTGACAGAAGTTGTTCCTAACAGATAAGCAGCAAGGAAGGGGTGACGTAGTGCATGTGTCATCAAGTTTGAGGGGAGCAGACTCGTCCTACGCAGTTGTTGGCTTGTTGGGGCCTGACCTAGGTTCAGAAGTGTTTTAGCCAAACAAATCCCACACTACCGGCCCTTGCAGCAACAGTCCGTAGAGCGTGGACTGAAGTCTCACCTGAGGTAGTAGGGGAGGGTTCTAGAACTAGGTTTCCGCACCCTAGGAATGTCTTGATGAGGACTGGAAGGGTTGCAAACTGATTTACACGCTTGCTCTACTCTGCTTAGCTGTCAGGCCTTCACGTAGCTTGACAATGAGACTCTTCTTAGATTCTTAGTATTATCGTGGTTATTATAGATCAGATCTACTTCTTAAGGTCTTTAAGCAAACATTTAACTGTTATAACTAGTGCGTGCACCCATACATCTTACAGATTTGCATAAACTCAGAACATAAGCATAAACATAGAGATCCGCGATAAGATACACAATAATTCAGAAACACTTATCTTTATTTACCTCTTGTTCATTACATCTAGATCCGCCCTACGCACTCCCCTGCAAGGGTCCGTGCACACAGTTGCGGACTCTACCAGGCCTCTGTGCACACAGCTGTAGAGCCTACTCTACTACTATCACCCACGACTCAGACTTACAGACTTAGAACGAATGCTACATTCATAAACCCATAACATTCAAGATCCAAAACCAATAACTGACTTCTAACCTTAGAGCCCTGCTCTATTTATACATTTCACTTTCTATTATTTTACATTATTCTCGGGCGGACAACCCTTTGACTTGACTCATTACAATTCCTGCTTCACGCACTTCGCGGAACCTTTACCATACTTTTACCCAAAATTGTAGACTTTAAGCCCAAAAAAACCATTACGTGGGCGATCCGCTACCCAACAGGCCCCCAACACAATCATCGTGACTCGTCCCAAGTCACTCGGCTGGTGTGACGATCTTTGCGCAGAGGTCATCCAGCAACTTATGTGCTTCGCTTACATTCGCAACAAATTCTTCCGCCATCTGATGTACCCATTGTACGCGAGCCACCGATGCATCAGTATCAGTTTCAGTTGCTTGTTCGAGTTCATATACTGCCTGCCTGTGTGCTAACTTTCCCTCGATGTTGGCGGAGACCGCGAATGCCTCATCAAGCCAAGGCTAGATGCGCTCTTTGAGCACTGATTCCTTCTGTTATCACAAAATCATGTACTAAGAGCTGCTACTTAGTAAGATCTTATGTAACTGTTTCAAACCAACTTTTGGTTGAAGCTTAGCCTCCTCAACCTGAGAGGGCTCTCTAAAAGATTAATGATATT
>APFE031283250.1:4396-14843 GCA_000404065.3 Pinus taeda | reverse complement strand
AATAAAATAGATTTTTTTAGAAAATATCATAAATACTTAATAAAAATCTTAACTAAATAATAAAATATAAGAAATTTATTATACAATAATACTTAAAATTAAAAAATAATAGTAAACTATCCATATTAATTGCTCCACTATTCAAGCGTGAAAACATATATTGACGAGGCAGACTCACTGTTCCAAAGTCTCAAAATGAAGGCAGGCTGAGAATGGTGCGTGGATCCTTCGACCCACAGATAGAAAGCTACTCTAGTGAAATATATAAATAAAAAACGCATATTTATATATTCAGTGTATTTCATATCTAACAAGTTTTATTTTAAATATTTATTTGTGGAAGTGGATGTAATAATAGTTAAATATTTAATGAAATAGTTGGAAATGTATAAGGTAGTTTAATTTATTGATGAAATAGTTTTTTACTAGAATTTATTAAAATTTGGTAATATAATTTCAAGATTTTTTGTTGTTTAAAATACAATTTTGAATGTATAAATATATTCAACACGCTAACATAAATTTTTATGCAACCCATAACAAATTAATAGTGTTAAAACAAGAATGTGTAATCACTATGCAATCATAATGCACAAAGAAATAGTAGAGGTCATTCATTTAAATAAACAAGAGTAGTAGCTAAGCTAGCAAGAATTGTTTTAGTGACTAGAGAGGGCGGCCATCCCAGGGTGGGTTAGTACCAATGCCGAGTCGTGGCTCGTTGTTTGGAACAATCCGAGAACGTTAGAAGCATATTTTAAGCCAGAAAGAAGGAGAATTTTTTATATCAAGTCCCTTCTAGTCATAGCAACAGAAAGAAGAACACCTAATACTAAAACTCTGGAAAACTCTGTTACCTAGTTTAGGAAAACCTCTTTAAATTACACATACGAAATAGGTAAAAATCCTTAATTATTGATGCAAATGTTTAACAATACAAAAAAATAATTTTCATTCTTGATGAAACTCCATTAGTTTGTGGAGACAAAATACAAAAAATAGCTTCATGCAAGGCAAAATTCCATAGCATGGAAGCAAACAATGGAAGGTCGAGCTTCACAGTCTGGATGCCATTAAACAAGTACATACCAATAAAATTTAACGGAAAGGACTCTAACAAATAACCAGAATAATTAACAAGCCATGGAACAATATTTATGCCCAAATCGACGACAAACCCCTAAGATAGGCAGAGCATTTGAGAAAACGAAGACAACTGCAGACAAATCATGAGATAGAATCTTCTTCCAAAGGAAATAAAACTGCAGACAAATCATTTCTCGGAGAAAATACAGAATTATAACCTGGAACATAGCCAACCGAGCGGTAGAAGCTCCAACTCCTCTAGACCCAGGTGTGAGTCATGCTAACGGAGCTACCTCTACATCAAAGTGACATAACCAATTCATTAAACATTGAAAAGAAGAAACTGAAATAACAAGAGCTATAACGTAGTATGTTTACTTTATTTTTCTTACCTAGCAGGGTTTGGCTAGTTCTTTCCAAGAGAATAAAACACTTCCATCCATGTGAACCATGAACAACAACAATCCTGCAACATGAATGTGTCGGAGGAACAATTAGAAACCAAACCAAATGACCAGAAATTGTAGAGCGTATCTCGGCAAGGCGATGCGGGAAATGAGTGAAATGACAACAAATGGGATAGGTCTCGTTTACCCTAACATATTCAAATATAACAATTTGAAAAGATACTAATGAAAAGCTACTTGTTTATTTGATGATCAATACCTCATTAATAGGATAAATGCATATAACCTTACTCTCTTGGTAATTTATGTATTGTAAGGTAATTTACACATTATAAAAGTTTTTTTTTTGGTGTCATCTTATAAGTGGTATGAGAGCCACATGTTTCCACACTAGGCCTGAATGGATAATGCAGAATAACACAACATTTTTGCTTCACAGATGGGAGTCGAACATGCATGGAGGGATATCATCAACAACATCAAGAAGTATGACCTCGAGAAAAAATTTTACACCACAGGCAAGAACCAATCGAAAAGTATGAGTACAATTGGGAGAAGGCCATCGCAGAAATATCGATGCAATGTTATTAGAGACTGTGCAACAATTCCAAATCGAAATGGAAAATTTACAAGCCGATGATGAGAAATTGAGACTTGAACAAGAAAGGATCTCGAAGAGTTTTTATGATAAACAAAATCAATGGCATCCCACTCCCAGCCTTGAAGATGAAAACATAAATGAGGAACATCAATAAAGAGAGGAAAATTTTGGAATGGATGGGAGCCAAATGGATAAGGATGAAGGATCAAAAAACATCATAGGTGGAAAAGGGAATAAAAGACAAAAAACTAAGCTATAGGGGGAGTTTAAAAAGATTAAACCACCTACACTTGATGGGGAAAAGGAGGAAGTTTCAGAGGCCTGGCTAATAAACATGAACATGTACTTTTAGATTTATGAATACGAAGATAATTTAAAGGCCAGATTGGCAATTTTCCAATTACAAGGAAAAGCCACTTTATGGTGGGAGGTAGTAAAAAATGGTACGGGGAGTATATGAACAAGAATATTCGTGGGATCAGATTCAAAAACATTTCAAAGGTAGATATCTAATTGAATGATTTTATGATGAAAAGGAAAAAGAATTCCATGATCTGAGAGTGGGGCATAAAACCATGGATGAGCTCGTGACTAAATTCACGTCAATTACTAAGATATGTACCCTATATACAAGAGGAAAAAGTTAAGGTGAAACACTTTGTTAGCATCTTGCCAACTTTTATGAAGGAAAGAATAGAGTTTGACAGTCCAAAAACCATGGATGAAGCTATATGAAAGGCAATAATCTGCTAGAAATGAAGTAGAAATGAGAAGCTAGCAAAGAATGGTTAGCTAGAAAAGGAAAAAAATTACATCTCATTTTAAGAATACAAAGCCTCTCAGTTCCAGGAATATGTTTAGAAAACAACAAAATGGAGTTTCAAGGAAAAATCAAATGAAGCCGAGACCACCTGGTGAGATTCAAATCACTGAAGCTTCCAACAAACCAGAGGGCATCCAACAACAAAATCCACTGTTGCAATAATGGGATTGTGGGGAACCGCATTATTACAATAACTACCCCCATATTATTACAATAATTGCCCCTATCATACTAGAGAAGGGCAAGTAGAAAATGTTTGGGAGGCCTCCACAGTTGGAGATTTGGCCAAAATAATTCCCGAGATAAATGTAGCTTTACAAGACAATCAAGCCAAATATCAACCTTCCATGGTGGAATTTTAAGGTAAAATCCTTAATCATCATGTATCCATTCTGATTTATGCAGGAGAAAGTTTGAGTTATGTTAGCCCTAAGATAGTTGAGTTATGTCATTTGAACTCTACCAAATTTAAAACTCCCTCGCTAGTGTAGCTAGCCACTGGGGCCAAGCATAGGGTAACAATTAAGGTAGAAAATTGGCCATTAGAAATAGTTCGACAACCAGTAACGGTAAATTTAACATGTTACATTGAGGATCATATGATGTACTCATGAGAATGGATTGGTTAGAGAAACATTGGTCATTGGTTAATTGCAAAGACAAAACTATTAGTTGTCTCTCTAAAGAGGGTGTTAGACAATAAATTCAGGGAATTAGAAGACATGTTAAGTTGTGACTAATTACTGCCAATTATTTAAGTAAATGTATTCGAAAAGGTTATCAGGTGTATGTTATCTAGATAAGTTATACAAACTCCAAGGACAAAGCTACTACTTTAAGGGATATACCTATTATCAAAGAATTTGTAGATGTGTTTCCTGAAGAGATACTAGGCTTACCACCCAAAAGGGATATTGATTTCACTATAGAATTAATACTAGGGGCTACCCCAGTATTAAAATTCCCTTACCGAATGAGTGTACTCGAGTTAACTGAACATAAAATGAAACTGCAACAGCTGTTGGATAAGGGCTATATTAACCCAAGTGTGTCACCTTGGGGGGCACTTGCGTTGTTCGCAAGGAAAAAATATGGTACATTGTGATTATGCATTGATTACCGACAACTTAACAGGTTAACTGTCAAGAATAAGTACCCTTTACCAAGAATTGATGATCTATTTGATCAAGTTAAAGGAGCCACCATATTTTCTAAAATTGATTTGCAATCCGTGTACCATCAGATTAGGATAAAAGATGAAGATATTTGTAAAACAACATTTAGAACACGTTATGGGAATTATGAGTTTATTGTGCTACCATTCATACTCACCAATGCTCCAACAACCTTTATGAGTCTACTGAATGGTATTTTTCATCCATATTTGGATAAATTTGTTTTAACTTTTTTTCATGATATACTGATTTATTCTAGAAGTTTGGAGGAACACAAATAACACCTTTGGATAGTGCTACAAGTCTTGCAAGAGAATCAATTATACACTAAATACAACAAATGTTATTTTTATAAGGACTAGATTCATTATTTGGGGCACATTATCTTTGCTGAAGGTATAACTGTGGATCCTGAAAAAATTAGAACTATCATGGATTGGTCAATACCAAAAACTGTGACAGATATAAGATCCTTTATGGGTCTGGCTGGTTATTATCAAAGAGTCATAAAGGGATTCTCAAAAATTACATACCCTATCAACTCCTTGTAGAAAAAAGGAAGAAATTTTTGTTGGACAGCTGAATGTCAGCACAACTTTGAACTCCTGAAACAATTGTTAACCACTGCCCCGGTACTTAAGGTAGTTGATTCTGAACAAGAATTTATAGTTTGCACAGATACTTATTAGGAGGGGGTTGGTGGTGTATTAATGCAAGAGGAGAGAGTGATAGCTTACAAATCACATAAGATAAAGGATCATGAGCAGAGATATTCTTCTTATGACCTGGTATTGACAACAATGATGCACACTTTGAAAATGTGGCGACATTACTTGTTAAGGAAAAGATTTATCCTAATGACAGATCATAGCAGCTTGACGAGTTTCTTCAAGCAACCTAATCTAAATGCTCAACAAGCAAGATGGATTGCCTTCCTAAGCGAATTCGATTTCGACATCAAACATCTAAAGTGAAAGGAAAATTGAGTAGCTGATGATTTGAGTAGGAAGTTACATCACCTATATGAAGTATCATTTAGCAAGATAGAAAGAAACTTTGTAAATCAAATCCAGGAAGCAACTATAAAAGGCCTTGAATTCAAATTCCTTTGGTAGCAAGCTAAACAAATTTTAGACTTAGGGAAACAAGGTGACTATGGTATAAATCTAGACCAGTTGTTGACTTTTAGAAGAAGAATTTATGTGCCAAATCAAAAGGCCATCAAGCAATATATGTTAGATGAATTTCACAAAAGTCCATATATGGCACATCCAAGCTATCAAAAGTTGTTTTCTGCAATTAAAAAGGGTTAATTTTAGCCAAGAATGAGAAGAGATATTGTAGAATACTTAGCCAAATTCTTGGAATGTCAGTAGGTTAAAGCAGAACACCAGCACCCAGCTAGACTGCTTCACCCACTCCCGATTCTTGAATGGAAATGGGATACAATTACATTGGATTTCCTAGCAAGCTTACCTAGATCTAGGAAGAAGAACGATTCCATCATGGTGTTGGTGGATAAGCTAGGTAAGACAACCCAGTTTATTCTTCTCAAATCCACTTATAAAACTGTGGAAATCACTGACATATTTATGAAAGAAATTTTTAGATTGCATGGTTTTCCTAAGGTGGCGATATATGATAAAGATGTTAAATTCACCTCTGCATTCTAGATTTTTTTTTTTTGTTAGTTTGGGAACTCAAATTCAGTTTAGCACCGCATATCACCCATAGACTGATGGGTAGACCGGACGAGTAAACCAAGTCTTGGAAGACATGCTGAGGATGTAAGCAATGCAACAACCTATTAGATGGTAAGAGTATCTCCACTTAGTGGAATTTGCATGCAACAACAACTATCATGAATCCCTCAAAATGAGTCCATTCAAGGTGTTGTATGGGAAGAAGTGTAGAACACCAACCAATTGGATTAGTTTTAAAGATAAACTAATTCTAAGGTCTAAATGATGGTAGAAATTGAACAAGCAGTAAATAAAGTACAACATATTTTAAAAGCCACCCAAGATAGGCATAAATCATATGCTGATAAAAAAAGAAGATATAGAGAGTTTCGTGTTGGTGATCATGTTTATGTGAGAGTAAAGCCTAGGAAAAGTTCCTTAAAGTGGGGCGGGGGGGGTTGTTGTTGTTAGATGATCCAAAAATACAATTTTATCATAGGTTATAAAATTAGAATAAAATAATTATTAATTTAAGAAAGTCTCGACAACCACTTATCAATTTCATTGACAGTTGTGCAAAGATATCTCCTCACTACTGTGGACCTTTCCATATTTTTGAAAGGATAGGGCTAGTATCTTACCAACTTGCTCTTCCAGGCCACCTACGAATTCATAATTTGTTTCATGTGTCACTATTAAAAAATATATATTTATGACCCGAGGCATATCATTAATTGTCAAGAAGTGTAGGTAAAGAAAGCATTAACAATATTTGTCTCTATTTACCTTTAAGTTGATTTAATTTATAAGATTAGTAACAAGTAGATGATGGATGATGCAAGTAGAACCAGATGAAGAGTTCTTGGTAGAACCACTGCGTATTCTAGAATGGAGAGAAATAATGTTGTGGACCTAATTAAGTTGGAAAGACCTAATTTAAGTTAGTTAAGGACCTAATTAAGTTGGAAAGACTTTTTATTTAAAAGAGAAAATAAATGGTTATGATTTAAAAAAAAATCTTTTGTTATCTAAAATGGAAAAACTCATGGAATGACCACAATATTTCCTAACTTCCAGGTAGTTGGAGGAAACTGTTATTCCTTACCTCCAAAGGATTTAAAAAAAAAAAAGAAAATTCAGGAGAAGGACTTTTAGAAAATTTCTGGTAGACAAAAGTAACAACAAAGATATGGGCTGAGGCAATATGCTATCCAAGGGCCAAGTTACTAAGCTAGAAAGGACCAGTGGAAGGCTCTAATCCATATCAAAATTGTGAGTTCAGGCCGGGTCAAGTGAGACCTTGATTCCATTGAAAAATCTTAGAAGAAACCTCTCCAATGTACCTGTTGTCTGGAAGTTGGGAGAGCTCAGGGGGAGAACTGGTTGTAAAGGCCATTCTCATTGGAAGGGAGGAGTGGCAGCTTCTAAGGATTTTTTCCTCAACATATCTACAGAATGAAGATAAATACTGGAACTCTTAGAATTATTAGATTTTACAGTAACGATTTCTGAATATAGAATATAGCGTTGTGTGTCACTAATTTGCTTTGGCCAATAATTATGAGAGAGGAAAGGCTAGATATTAAAAAGAATTTATTTTATTTTGGAATTCAAATGTTGTATCTATTTATGATAAAGTTCATGCACAATATTTCTTTTATTCTGGAATTCAAATGCAGTATCCATTTATGATAAAGTTCATGCACATTATTTCTTTCTAGTGATATGAAAAGAAACTATAGACATTGGACTATTGTAATACGATTCCAAAATGAATCTAAAAACTATTGATAACCCTACTATTAACCATGATTGAAAGAAGGAAACAAAAACAATCTTTCACCCCAAACAATGGAATTATATTTGCGAGGAATATTATTCTTCATTACATTATAACAATAGGGTACTTCTTGAAATAAATAGAATGAGCCAAAGCCAGAAGCTTGAAGTATTTCTTACCAGAGTAGAATTTAAGGAAATAAAGAAAAGAAGTAATGTACAATTTTGTGCATCAAAAGAAGTTAACATGAATCTTTATGCAACCCATAACAAATCATTAGCATTAAAACATGATTGTGTAATCAATAAGAAATTGTTGGAAATACTGAGAGGGGGGGTGAATCAATATTTATTTTCAATTATTATTTTTAACGGGAATAAAACATTTATATTGGAACAAAGAAATAGATAACAGGAATAGATGCTTTTATTAATGTGATATTTGCAATAAATCAAGTACAATATATCTATATCTATATCTATATCTATATCTATATCTATATATATATATATATCTATATATATAAACACAAACTTGCAATCAGTGGCTAACCACCAAGCACCAACTCGGTCTTGTGAGGCTCCAACCTCCAGAGCACCAACTCCGAGGACACTAATCTTTTCAGTTCTAAGGCACCAACCTCAAGGGCTCCAACCCTCTGTTGTAAATTGTCTGGATCTATTTGGTTGTAATTCTCTGCTCCCAACCCTATTGGACCTATGACTTACTTTTGTCCTCCTGTTTCTTCCACTTCTACTAGAACTTCGGCTTCCTTTGTTTCTTATTGTTCACCAGCAACACTAAAATTTCCTTGTTCTCTATTTCATATGCCTGATACGCCTGAATTTTGGCTTCCTCCTTGCTCGCTTGAGCTTGGGCTTCCTCAACGCTCGCTTGATCTTTCAGCTTTCTCTATGCTCACTCTTCAGCTTCCTCTGTCTCTTCGAATTCATCAATACTCACATGACATGTTAACTAGGAAGAGAGGCCATCTTTATTATTATTCAAACAATAGAATTATTCTTTACGGAAATCACAACATTCATGAATAGTCAGAGTTATTCCTTTAAACCCACAATCGAAATCGCAACATTCTGGAGGTCTTTATAAGTCGTTCCCATAGTACAGCCAATGACCAATAGCTAATTCCCCTTTCGACATAGTGGATGCGATATAACATTAGGGCATGTTATAATAGTGGTCCTCGTTTTGCACCATTGATTTCTTCTGTATTAGATCCGACGACCAACACTCAGTCTGATCAACACAATCCATTAGAAGCTTGTTGCGCAATAGATCTCTTCTCTCTAGATCTAACGGTCCTGACTTAACCCAATCAACCCAAAAATCGCCCGTTGATCCTTCGCCGTCGATCAACACCGCATTTGATCCAACGCTTGACAATGATATCGGGTGAGCTACATGCACGAGGATTACCCACCTGATAAAGCAGTTTCCTCTCTCCTCTGATGTGCGACGTGTCAATTGCTTAATGGAATTGGATGACTCCCTCCTATTACCACTTACTGCTTATGCTGAACCCGATAAACCATTTCCACTTATAAAACCACCCTTCTCTTTGACTAATTCCTGAGCTATTTAGCGCCCGATGACCGTAGATATTCTACCATCGACGGATGCGATGGCTCCTCCGATTTCCTCATCTACTAATACTTAAATTAATCTCTGACGTTCATTTCTTTGACTTTACGCTGCGCGACTTAATCTTGGCCGCTCATTACAAACAATATCATCTGTTGATCTCCAAGATCCAACAGTCCCTGTGCGTTCAATCTTCATCTGTCTCCTCACTTTGACTTTGATTCATTTCTTAGTGTTTTTCCTGTGGTTTCGGGTTTTCTTTAGGGTTTCGGCCTTTCACTTTTCTGCTGCTCAACTCTCTTTGAGCTTGCCTTTTGCGAATTCATACATCACTGATTCTCTCTAAGCTTCACTCTGATTCTTCAGCCAAATTCAAAGACCCATTATGATTTCTCTGTCTCTTCTCCTCCTCTCTGTGTTTCACTGAATTCGGCATGCACACAACAACTAATGACCTCTTTGCTTCCAATGACCTCTTCCTCTTACACTTTGGCTTCATGATGGCTTTTGATAACCTTTTCGATGAAATCTTTCGATATGATTCTCTTGATAGCTCCTGTAACTTCTGATATTCTCTGCTTTGATATTTTGCAATACTCATCTGATGTGTTCCTCTTCTGATGGCTTCCCTGATGGCTTTCCTCCTTGGCTTCTTGCTCCTATTTCTTCATGGATCCACTCTGCTTGGCTTCACATCATTGTTTACTCATCCAGAATATTTCCATATTGAAATCAATGACAATCTAGGTCAACAATCTACCCCTTTGTCATTGATGGCAATATTCTTCTTCTCTCCCCCTTTGACATCAATGGCAAAGGAGTGCACAAGGACTCCCCCTGTTGAACTGATCCCACTGTCAAAATGCTCCCCCTATCCTACAACATCTTTTATCAATCAACTTAAGTGATTCTAAAGAGATAACCCCCATCATTTGAAGAAGATGTTCAAATGCTTCTTGTGGAAGAGGTTTATGAAAATATCAACTATCTGCTCCTTAGTATTGATATATTCCAAGATGATGTTCTGTTTAGCTACTTGTTCACGAAGGAAATGATACTTGATTGGTATATGTTTGGTCTTTCAGTGCATCACTATATTTTTATTAAGGTTAATCATACTTGTGTTATAACAATAGATGGTAATTGGTTGATTTGTACCTATGTTGACATCTTTTAGAGCTTCCTTCATACATAATATTTGAGTACAACAATCTGTGACAACTATATACTCGGCTTTAGCTGTAGATAGTGAAATGGATGTATGCTTTTTGCTGAGCCAAGATACTAAACA